>NW_022045974.1:57360-103164 GCF_001654015.2 Drosophila navojoa
AGGTAGTAAGCACAATTACAGTGCGCGCCAACATATTAATACTACTTGCTTCGACATATATATATTTATAACCAAATTAATCAAGACAACTAAAACTCAGCAGCTTTGATTTTGATAATATTAAATTCAAGGCAAAATAATATACTTAAGCATTTCATATAAAATTTCATTTTAATACTTGAAGAGCCTAGCTTTTATTCATGTAAAATTCAAGTCAAAATATTAATAATTCTTTTTTTAATTTGTTTAACTAGCCAAATAGTTATCGACGCCGTTGCACACAAATTGAGTGAGCTGTTTTAGTATTTTGTGCATCTGAATGCCTGATGTCGGATACCTAATGGATGCTCACCAATGCGTTTGGGTGCGATGCTGGGACAGGTGTATTTACCGTTATCACACAAATTCAATTCAATCCAATGTGAATTCATTAACTGAATGCAATACTCCAATTACGTTTGAATGGCCCGAGAGGAAAATGCGCGGAAAAGTCGTTTATATATTTGTCAATTACTGCGTGCATTCAAGTTAGCAGCCAATTCAATGCAGTCCTCAGCCCTCGGCCCTCGGCCCACGGCCCCTAACCAGGGCTGCTCTAATTGCTACCCTTCAGTCACATGCAACAGGCGAAATTGATATGCCGCAGATGGGAAAATGTTTTACACCTCGACAGTTGGCTAATGAAAAGCTCTGGGTGATGCCTAGTGGGTGGCTGTCAAAATACATGCACAGGTGCTGTTATTGGCTTCATGCGGGGGGGGGGGGGTATTCCTCACAGCCAATTGATTTGGCAATTTACTAAAGCAAGGGAAATGCACGCACACATGCACACACGCACACGCATACACACACGCACTTGCACATGCACACATGAAACGTTGCGGCTCAATGGCGCACGCAATTACGCATCGATAGAGACGGATAATACGAGCTACAAGGTATATGTATATATGCTTAGAAGCTTATTCAAGGGCCGCGCGGACAAAGGCCAAAGCCCATTCAACTAATGTTACCATCAACAAATAATTCAATTACGCAAAACTATATCCAACTTTATTTGCAAGTATTAGTATTTGGATACTAGTCGGATTTTAATTAGGAAATAAACAAATAACTTTTACTATAAATTTAATTGGTAAATAATATTGTACATTTATTAATAGAATATTACAGCTTATTATAGAGATTGCTACAACTTTAACTGCGAGTAAGAAATTTGTAAGCTTATTAAGAAATAATAAAATTATACATGTATTTCATTAATATATTTAATAAAGATATAACACTTTTAGTTAAGAGAAGGGAGTTTGGAAAGGGATTTTGTTTTTTACTCTACTTCATTAACTATGAATTTAAGCAATTGCGTATTGATCAATAAGTCCTCCTGTGCATATCAGATGGTTAGGCTATTTATATTGTTTTCTAACAGTGTTGTTAAGCTAATACATTTGCATTGAATACATTCAACACTTAAATAAATTTAAAAATTAAAATAAAATAACACAAAATTGCGTATTTATTTTAAATGCTTATTTCGAGTTTGAAAGAAACTTTTTTGATTATCCTAAGCCAAAAAAAAATGTAAGTTCACGATATAAGTTTTTACCTACACGATGAATTGAACCGATGTATCCCTTTGTCAGTCAGAATTTAAATTTGACTTGTTAGCGATGCAAAGTTGAAAATTTAACTTTGTTCTTAACACGTAACTTAAGTAACGTAGATCCGTAGAAAGAAGCATGAACCAATGGACCGCTGCTTTGCCACAATATAAGCATATGAAGGCGACTATTACACAAGCAAACAAAACTGCATTTGGAGAAAAGTCAGGCAACCATTAATAACCCATAGCAAAGCCCATATACACCCTACAAGAGCAGAGCTGCACGAGCTGTCCAATAAGCGTGTGCCTAGTAAATAGGGAAACTCAATATTTGCTCAGCCAACTCGGCCGGGGGTATCATCTAGTCGAGCAGTTGCGCCTCGAGCACTCTCTCGCTCTTATCAAATATCGCATGTGAAGCAGCTTCGTGGCGTATGCGCTGCTAAATTTGACGCACTGTACGCTTATCAAGAAGTTGCACTTAACTAATTAATATCTGCTTTGATGATCTGCGCCAGCACTTAGCTAATGATGCGTTTTCGCTCTTACACCAAAGCTGTGCGATCCCAATCGTCGGCCTTCTTAGCTCAGTGGCAGAGCACTGGTCTTGTAAACCAGGGGTCGTGAGTTCAATTCTCACAGGAGGCAATAAAAGCGAATTTTTTCATTATTTTTATGTACGTAAATAAAATGGAGCTTGGGAACTGATTGGAGTCAGTCAATTCAGAGAAAACTTCAGCAATATGAGATGAATGGGCGTCGCATCTCTTTATTTAAATCGAATCATCATTCGTTTGCCAAGTCGACCGTGGCCAAAAATTAGATCAAGAGCTGGCCTCAGAAATTTGTCTTTTTGTGGAATATCTCGAGAAATCTGAATAGAGACAGAGCGCTCAGCAGAGCGTGGAGCGCAGAGACGCCTTCGGTGGGACACGACAAGTCAATTGACAGACAACAACGTCGCTTAACGTAATCCCAAGCAACGAACGGATGCAATAATTTGTGATGCCGAATGCCACTGGCGCACCACTGCACCACACTGCAGCGCCCCAGGCAGACATTCAGGCAGGCAGGCAGGCAGCATCCTGCAACCTTCAACCGCATCCTGCTGGCAGATGGGCTTGCGGAGCAAAAGGTCTTTTCGTGACGTCCATATTCACAGTTCATAAAATTGAGCCACTGTGCGGAAGGGGGCGTGGCCTGGTGCGGGTGCGGGTGCGTGGGCGGCTCAGCAAATCGAAATAAAAATTTATGTGCACAAGTTTGAATTTATTGCCCATCTTTGGCAAAGAAGCAAGTGCCTGGATATGGACACACACACACACGCATGTATGTGTGTGTGCATGTATGTATATAGCAATGCGATAGCAGAACCCACTCCAGAAATCAGAGGCTGGCGTTAGCGTGTGCAAATGTTATTCAATCAAATGTGAAATCATATGAACGATTGCTTTCCACTCATAAACATTTTATTTACCTTTAATTTCGTGCGAAGCGCCTTTTATGCTTTCACGCCGTGATTTAATGTGATTTTCCCTGCGAGAAAAACCCACCCGCCCACCAGTTTAACATGTGCCCGAACTGTGGGCGAGGAAGTCTCACCCATGCAATTGTTGAGTTAAACGCACGCGATTTTTATGACTAAATAAAATGTTTTGATGCGCTGCTCCGACACTGAACCACTTAAACGATGTGTGTGGGGCATCCCCACGTCTCAAAATGCCAATTTCTATTTACCCAGCAGAGAGAGAGAGGGAGAGACAGACAGAGAGAGAGAGAGAGATAGAGACATGAGTTTGAAAGTCTTTAACCATAAATAAACACATACAAATTTTTCCATTGGGTCTTTGATTTATGCAAGTTTACGTCTTTTTTATGGCAAACGTGAATCAAATCTTGTGTCGCTATTGTTTTTCGGGCGCATCATTTGTTGTTAGGCATTTGAAAACAATTCGTGTACAAATTTATTTAGTGAGGATGTAAAAATGAAAAGACAGAATATTTCATATAAAAAGGAATAAGGAAAGGTGAAAGAGTTGAAGGAAATAGTAAAAATAATATTAAATTATAGTCTCTAACAATTTGTAATCAATTTACATGAAGCAGCTTTCATTTTTAATTGAACTAGAATATATACTAATTAATAATTGATTTACATTGCACTACTTTAATAATTATTCACATCATGCTTCGCATCGCAATGCACCCAGGGCTTACGCATTTCTTTAATATTCACAGACAGCTATCGCATAGCCCATTACATTGTTCACTTAGATATGAACTGATATTCAAATACCATATATACATATATCTAAATGTATGTTCGTTCACATGCTATGACAGCCATTAGGAGCTCAGATCTTGACTGGCATATCCTTTGAATTTCCATTACAGTCAAGTCTCTGCCTTGGAATAATCTGGCAATTCAATGATGCAATTGAATAGCTTTGGTTTCGCTTTTCCCTTTTCCGCACATTTTCAATTTTATTTCCTCTTATTTTTGCTGCGCATTTCGTATATTTTCTTCGCTTTGATTTCTTTTTCTTATTCTCTTTTTTTTTTTTTTGTTAATTTTGCGGCTGTCGAAAAAGTTGTTGAAGCGCACCTTTATTTAAATACCTCAGCCAAAACTTTTCTCAAGATATTTGCAAACATCTGTTTCCTGGTTGCCTGCACCGAGCCCCTCCTCCTCATCCTCCTCAACTATTCCCGCGCAGCCAGAGCGCAAAATCAAGCTGCAATTGGAGCAACGAATGCAGTGCCAGCTGCCAGCAAAATCGCTGATGATGAAGTTCCAATGCGGTCTATCCAATGGCTTAGGCCAGCGATAATCCTCATTCATTCATTTGACAAGTTAGTCAGCTAAAAATACCCTGTAATTGAGCTATAGCTGGGGTGGCTGCTGCAAGGTAATTTTCCTGATTTATTGTAATATTTTTTTAATACGAATATTTTATAAAATATTTTTATTCGAATATGATATTTTTCTCAAATAAATTTTATACCTATTTTGCAAATCTCTGAAGTTGAAAAATATATATAATAAATAATACCAAAATAGAGATATAGTAAATAGTTACAATACTCCCTTAATTTCAGGTTCTCTGTACTTAATGCAGGGTATCTTTGCGTCGACTACTTACTGCTTGAATTGGTTCGGCTGTAATCATTTCCTTGCGGCATGAATATAAAATTTTCCATTCAGCTGGCTACTGTTGTACGTTTGTTCCATTCACGGCATTTCCCCGAAGTACATGTACCTACTGTGATTTTTGTCACAGTGTACGGCGACATCATTGCGTTTTTGCTGCTTTCCTTTCCGCTAGCGACTGTTAGCTGCTTTTATAATGGCTAACTAGCTGGGGCAGTGCTACTACTGCTATGTATTTTGGCCTGCTTAGGTTCTCAGTAATTCTCTCTGTCCAGCTCTATCTCCGGGTCGCTCAGTCTGTCCCTCTCGCACTCTCTTCTTCTGGCTGTCAGTCGGTTTGTCTGTCCAAACGCAAGTTATTCACATTCTTGTCCGCTGCCATTCCACCTTTAGTTCGCTGTGTTATTATGCTGCCAGTTTTTCCTGCTGCTATATATATATTTATATATATATATATCTGTCTCTCTTTCTCTTTCTTTTTCTGCTTTTAGGTTTTCCTGTAGTTTGCACACAAGTTTTTCATTTGTAATTCAAGATGTCAGTCAGCTGGGAGAACCAAAACTTAATTAAAGTTCCGCACTTTTCCGGTGGCCGGCTGCTCCTGCTGCTGCTGCTGCTCCTGCTCGTGCTGCAGCAGCTCTCTTATATATGTATTTAGTCAGCACAGTTACGCCCACAGGTCACGCCCACGTTTCCACAGTTTGTCTGTCCGTACTTTATATATATGTATATATATAGCTGGGTTACATTTATTTTTTGCCTTTCTCTCAAATGGGCGGCTTTGAGTTTATCTTACCTGCGCCTGCACCTGCTGCAAATGGCCCGGCGATACGAGTTTGTTTCGAGAAAGGCATTCAGCTACCGTCCCGCTGGCTCATGTATGTAATTTGATGAGCTTATTTTATACTTTTCACTTTTAATTTGGTTTTATGTTCATTGCTTATAAGCCATGAACAGATTCCAACTTGTTGAATTAACTGAATGCACGGCGAGCCAAGGCCACACAGATTGAAACTCCTGGCTGGCCAAGGGAGAGGAGTGAAGCATTGCAGATCAGTTTCACTTAGCAACTGACCAGCTTAAGCATCGCACTTAATTAGCCAGCAGCGTGCAGCACGTGGCGAGTGAGTCGACTAGACGGAATGGGATGGGATGCTCGCTCATTAGCTATGCATTGAATTTGGGGCATCCTAATTCGGGTGTCAGCTGCTGACGTCAACGTCATAGCAACTGGATGCCGGGCTCACATACAATTAGCATATGAAGAAATCCGACTCTGCCACAGAGCTTTGTCCTATTGTTGCCGAGCTGCCCGGGCAGCATGCAGGCACGTGGAAAATTTATTAAATTGGTCACCTTCTGCTTCTTCTGCACCTCCCCCCGGTCGACCACCACCCACAGCCACACTGCCTCTGAGCCACTCTGGAGCGTCTGTTTGTGCGCACGCATGTAAATTTAATTGAATTACTTGTAGATGCCAGGACCTTTGCAGGTTTAAGTCAAAGTGTATCTCACAAAGCCATTAAAATGCCGACTGCAGACACCATTTATGCAGATGGCTGAGCAATTCACTATGCAAAGCATATTTTAAGACATTTTTTGAGCGTTTGCATTGCATCAAAGTTTACATGTTTGTCTTGAGGGGAAAATTTAAAAAATCATTCAATTCAATTAATGAACAAGAATTTTGCGGAAGCATTAATACAGAAAAAATCTTAACAGTTCGTTTATTCTTATGCTTGTTAAAGAATTTCAGAATTTAAGTAAATTCCTGGCAAGTAAATAATATCAGCATTTGCATAGATTATCCAATTGAAGTAGAGAGAATTCCTGCTTTAGATAAACTGAAGCTATTTTTCCATATTTCCCGAGTTATTCACACATTGAGCATACGCAACAGCCTCAAAAGCTAGATATTAAGTATACGCAATCATCGCCAAAACTTTTGCTTCAGAGCTTTCGCAAGTTTCGCTGCATTTTTATTAGGCCCCCAAGGTGCGCGGTGCGCGGTGCGCGGTGCGGCTATGCGGAAGAGCCCAATGTCAATGTCATTGTCGCCATTGAGGCGGTGTCGCCCACTGGGGGAGGGAAGGCGGAACACAAAATGCCAAATAGAAAGAACTACAAAATAATCCACTCGTTTCGTCGAGAGCAAACACAGACACAAACAATGTCCCCGGGGGCGTGGCTGAAGGGGGGTCGATAACTAAATCACTTAAGCGAGTGGGAGAGCGAGAGAGAGAATGAGAAGGAGAGGAGGAAGAGGGAAGAGGGAGAAGAGAGCTGTTGGCCATTGTTGCTTTTGTGGCTGCATTGCCGGCCATCGGAGGTCGGCGCTGGTTCCGCCACTGCCCCCCAGCCCCTCTTCCACTAACCATTTCCTCTGGCTTTTCAATGATTCGTTTTATGTTTTATTTTATTCTTGCGCTTTTGCATTTTGTTTTGGTTTCATGGTTTAGTATTCCTCGTAGTTCTCTCGCCTGCAAAATTATTTATGCATTTTGCATTTTGTTCCTCTTTTTTCTTTGCGTCGAGCGCTTATTAGTTGCAATTTGCTTGCGGCGAAAGTTGTTCGCCAACAAGTCGAACAAATTAAATAATTTAACGCAAAGAAAGTTACTCGAATGGGCAAAAACAAGGGCGGCGGTGGAGGCGGTGGTGGAGGTGGCGGTGGCGGTGGCACTTCCGGCGGTGGCGGCGGCGGCAATGTAAGCAATATTTGTGTTATGCAACTTGCGTTTTAATTGTGAGTCTAAAAGTGTCAATAGGCTAAAGATCGACATTCCCCGAAAATCACAATTACTCAAGGGTTATGCATAATGTATTTATTAAAGCGAGCAAATTAAAAAAAAAATATATATATATATATATTCATAACATTTATTAATTATATAGGTGCTCAGGAATTTCTGAATAACCTTGAAGAATTTCAACAAAACTCAATTCAATTTTGAATTAGGGATCAGAATTGAAGCAGTTAAGCAAGTTTTGAGTTAATGAAAGCTTAAAATGCGGAACTGAAAATTAATTAAATATTGTAAAATTGAATCAGCATTTGTGAGAATAGCGAATGATAGGAAATCGATTCGACTGAGTTGCAGTGATAATTTGACTATAGATAGACAGCAAATCAATTCAACAAAATAGCTGCAGTGATAAAATCAACTCTTTGTCAATTAAAATATATAAATATGTCAATATTTCAATACCAATTTTCTATTATTAATCCAATCCAAGTAGATTTTCTAGCAAAAACCAAAGCTTAACTCTATTAAATTTTCCTAATGATTTCAGCATAATATAAATATTTATTTACACAATTCATTATCGCAATGCAATCCATAAATATATAATGACGAATATATTACACATTTTATTCACAAGAATTTTAAATACAGAGAAGCTTTCTAGTCTCATTTGATTTAATGATTTACCTTTCCCAGTTTACTTATCATGTCATTTATGTACTTGCCCCGCAGCTATTCTCTGAGAAGCTTTATTATTATGTGCACTATTATTACTTTTTACTTATTTTTTTGCAATCCGTTTTATGCTTCTTGTTAACAGAAAAAAGGCGGTGGAGGCGGTGGCGGTGGCGGTGGCGGCGGTGCTGGTAAAAACAAACCACCAATTCCTGCGGCTGACAAAGGTGGCAAGAAGGGAGCGGATCAAAAGGCAGGCGGTGGCGGCAAAAAGGGAGGCAAAAAATAGCCCTCGAGGGTGTGCCGAAATACAAAGCGCATTAAGTTACAATATAAGAATAAATATGCCACTATATTTTTAAGATGTATTCAAAGAGGAGCTTATAAATGAAGAAACAGTAGTTGAATAACGATATTTGGCTGCATGCTGCATACTGAACATTTTCTGGATCGTAAACGCTTGGAATGGAACAGTTAACACACAAACACACCCAGCACACAGTCATTACACAACTGAATAGACAGCAATGACAGTTGCTGCTGCTGCTGCTGCTGTTGCTGCATTGGATTTCCGGTTGGATGAGCGCGTTTCGTGCACTCCACTTGGCCACTTCATTAGGCTCATCTGCTGCTGTGAGCACTCGCTGTGGCATTGATGGCAAACGGCTCTAACGGAACCACTCCTGGGACATGCCGAAGAATGAGGCGGCGCTCGACTTGGATTTGCTGCTCCCATCGCTCCTGCGTGTGCCGGGCTTGCGGGTCGGTGTTGTTGCCGCCTACAGGGAGATATACAGGCGTACATATGGGTTATTAATGGGCTGTGGCAGTTTTGGGTTGATTAATCTATTAATTTGCGGCACTGTGCAAAGATTTATGGGCCAGGGCAATAAACATGGACATAATTAGAGCTCAATTTATATGGTGAAACATGCGACTAACTGCGCTCACATAACCAACAAAGTCAGCGCGGCTATAAATTAACATTTGCCCAACGATTTGATTTCAATAATGGACCAATTCATTAATTACCATTTAAGCTGCCGACAGACAGAGAGACAAACACACGCGCTCGCCAATAACCCAGGTGTGTGGCAGTTGCAAGTTTTTGATTTCGGTTTCAGATTTCTGCCATTTTGGAAACAGACAAAACTTTTGCGCGGACGGCCTTTGCGGATTCCATTACAGCTGTGGCTACTGCACCTAATTATAATTTATTTAATGGCTCTTTTGCTTTATTTACTGTTAATTGCTCAAATTGGGCTGTCTAATTAAAGTCCATTAACAACAAAAAATGCATAAAAGAAACGGAAATTAATAGAAAAGTTAAATTGGAGTGCGGCAGCTGGTTTGTGTCTTGGCTGTGCGACAACTCGAAAGTAGTGCACAGCAAGCAGTGCGTGCAACACTTCTCATGCAAAGCAGTTAACGTAAGATTCAACAAGTGTAATTTAATAATAATTTTTGGACTTTTGGACTAGATTCATCCCTAATTATTTAAACATCAACAACAATCATGCTAAACAACAAACAGAACGTAGCACACAATGCCTACCCAAATGAATAAACGATGAGAAATTTGGAAATTAACTACAATTCAAAGAGCTCCTAAAATAAAAATATATATGTATGTTTATAATATGGTAAAGAATATTTGTTAAATACAATATATAATATTATTCTTCGAAGTACCGAAGCTTATATACTCTCACAGGCACAGCCATATATCTAAACGGATTTCATCATATTACAGAAATAACAGACCTACTGAACTAGAAGTGTCAATAGACAGAGATTATATGGAATGTAATGCAGGGATATGAACAATATTCTAATGGACAATACTCGGACCACTACCCAGATATTATAGGCTACACAAAAACATGAATTACCATAAAATTAAAATATCTATAGAGAATGAATATGGTATAATCTCCTCTTATGGGCAAAGCCATAGGAAAACTTACCTTATCTGCCTCCGTGGCAGGGGGCTTGCGCTCGACAGGAAGAGTGGTCGTTGATGCCGCCTGCGGCATAACAATAGGCAACAATGGGAACCAGAGCGACGTGGAGCCGGAGGAGCTTAGACAAAGCACATTGGGATCGGCCTCATGGGATAGCGAGCTAGCGTTTGCAACCTGCGTGTTATCCTGCGGAGGTGTGAGAACGCCCAGTTCGCCATGCAATCGAGCCGTAGAGCGAGAAACGTGCGTAGTTATGTGCTCGGCGAACAGCTCGAAATCAAACGGATCGATGCAGTCGCGCAGACTGCGCTGCAGCACATGGAACCGTTCGTAGAGACTGCGCTCCTCGCGATTCACCCCAAACACACGCTCCAGAAACTTCAGATCGAAGTACAGCTGCAGCGCAATGTTCTGGCTGCTTTTAGTGCTCTCTGCAGCCGACAGATGTTCGTAGTGAGTCAAGAGTTGTCCGAGTAGCTTCTGATTGAAAGCCTGAAGCACTTTTGAGGGCAGCGTTTGTGGTACGGCTGTGTTCAGGGCTTCAATCAATTGATGCAAGAATGTTTGGAGCGAGAGACGTGGCTGGCTGGGTATGCGTATGGTGGACTGGACACTCTGATCGTGCTCCTCATCGCGCTGCTCCAGAGTAAGCGTTTGCCACAGCTGTTGAGGAAGAAAAGTTAGAATTGGTTCCAAGACGTGGATTAGGTTACTTTACTTACAGCAAAGTCCCTTAGGACAACATCGTGTGTTATGGTCTGTGGCAGCTTATCCGCGCAGCTGTGCGTAGCTAGAATATCGTCGACAACCAGCTGCCAGAACTGCATCAGCTCCTCTTCGATCAGTGCACACAAACGTTGCCAATGCTCGGCGCCGGCAGCTGTCTGATTGCCCACCCATTGACGCCAGCTGCTGGGCTGGCAGAAGCAGAGCTTCAGATGGGGGCACAGCTCGACCAGGGCCAGCGTATTGCGGAGCGCCTGCAACAGAGCCTGACGCTCCTTCAGACGCAGCGCCTTCAATTGAGTCAGATAGCTCGTCAATTGCTGCTCCGCCGTTTCGCGCAGAAAATTGATCAACGCCAATTTATCCTCGCTGCGGGCTGCTTGCTCTTGGAGCAGCACATTCAGCTCCTGTACAATCGCTGCCAGCTGCGCATCGAACTGAGCGCAAAGTGTGATGGTGGGCGCCTCGTAGCCCTTGGTGCGATTGGCCAAGCGCTTCGGCTGATCACTGAGCGCAGCAGCCAGACTCAACGGAAGATCATCGCTCTGCTCTCGCCAGATTTGCAGTGGTGCGGGTGGATTGCTGTTCTCCACGAGCTTGACCACCTCGTCGTAGGTTTGCTGCATTGCCTCCACCCAGCTACTGCGTATTATCTCACGAATGCGCGCATTGATCAGCGGCATATACTTCAGCTTGTAGAAGTCCAATTGTGCTTGCTGTAGCGCTAGCTGCTGCTCCAGCTGGGCATAGTCGCGCTTGGGCGCGTTGCCCGCTGCCAATTTGATGTCTTGGATGGTCTGCATGCTGCTGACCAGCCCAAAGATGGGCTGCAGATGTTTGTCCGCCAAGCTGTCAATTTTCGACATCCACTTCTGCAGTGCATCGCACAGCTGTTCTGGCAATAGCTTTGGGGTCTCAAACTGCGGCTTATAGCCGGCTATAATGTCGGGTAGCAGATGTGCCAACTCTCGATCGCTGCTATCCATGCGATTTATGCTGGGTGCGACAGTAGGCGCCACGCACTCGGCTAAGCGTTTAAAAAGCAGGCCATCAGCTGAAAAGCGCAGTAAATATATTTCAGAAAAATATTTAAATCATATTAAAGTATTTAAATAAACTCTCACTAACCTAGTAAGCAGGTGTCTAGGAGCTCAATGGTGCCGTTCAGTATGTGCAAGCTGGCCAGGATGCGCTCCTTGACACGCCTCGGCTTGTCCTTTTCACCTTCGCTGCTTTGACTCTGCAGGCAGTTAAAGTACGCTGTGGAACGTAGCTGCAGAAAAGTTTGAAGCACCTGACTCAAGTCGCATTTGTCCAACAACAGCAGACTCAACATGCAGTCCACCGCCATATCGGCGCTGAGCTGCTCTCGCTCCAGCACTCCGAGCACCGCCTGTTTGATGGTTATATGGAATGGACGCAAGATTTCCCATTGCTTCTGTGCCACTGGCAACCGCTGCATGAGCATATTCTTCGCATCCAGCTGTAGACCCGTGCTGATGTGTCTACTGAATATAAAGAGCTCTGTGGCTGCATAGAACTCCTCCTGGTCAAGGTGGGTCCAGATCAGCTCTGGCAGGCTGCTCAGCAGTTTAATCTGGACCATGGTACTGTAGTAGTTGCTTAACTGTTTGTTCACCGCCCGTTTATGTAGCAGTTCTTCGGTTTCGGAGGGCGTGGTCTTGAAGCCCAGCAGCTGCTGTTCGTTGAGGCTGCGACAATTGCTCTGGATGCAGTGGACCTGCTCGATGAGCGTGCCTGCCGACGCCTGCATGGCAGCTATGGTGTCGGCAGCCTTGAGCAGGTCCCGATAGCGTTCGCTGCAGTTGCAAAAGAAATATTAATTCCTATTCAATTGTGTTACGCTGGCTCTCTACGTGCCACATCACACAGCTTACCCGACCATGGTGCGCAGCTCTTCGCGCTTATTCTCCACAACTGTTTGGATTTTCTTCTGCACAGCATCGATCTCGGACACGCTGTGCTGCTCAAACAGCGTGTCCACGTCTAATTGCAACAGATCGGTGCTCATTTATTTCAGATTATCCACAAATTGTACAACTGTTTCGGCTTTCCTAATTCGATAATGGCGATAACGATTATTGCGCAGGTCGCAGCCGTTGTGGTGGACGGCCGATTACCCCGCTTATGCTATCAGCTGTTTGACGACCGATTATTTGTGGCGGTTTTACGATTATTTAACATCGGCAACAGTTTTAAATACAGATGCGCATACAAAAACTCGTTTTATTGTTTACTTATTTACACTAATTGGAAATGCTCTGCAGAACACAATTGGCAATGACAATACGCTGTATCTCGGAGGTGCCCTCGTAGATTTCCGTCACGCGGGCATTTCTGTAATACATCTCTGCTGGCAGATCCGTTGTATATCCCATGCCGCCCAGGATTTGGATGCACTGATGCGCACAGTAGGTGGCCGCCTCGGAAGCGTGCAACTTGGCCATGGCTGCCTCCTTGGTAATAGACATTCCGTTATCCTTCAGCCAGGCGGCTCGCCAAGTCAGCAAACGTGCCGTCTCAACGCGCAGTGCCATGTCGGCCAGCTTCTGTTGAATCATTTGCAGCCGGGACAAGCGCTGCCCGAAGGCTACTCTCTTCTCCGCATAGTCGAGTGCCAGCTCGAAGGCAGCTTGGGCTATTCCCGTTGACTGAGCGGCAATGCCTATGCGACCACAGTCGAGGGACTCCATGGCAATCCGAAAGCCGCTTCCAGGCGATCCCAGCACCTGAGATTGTGGCACACACATATCGTCGAGCGACAACTGGCACGTGGAGCTAGCGCACATGCCCATCTTGCTCTCGTTTTTTGCTATAGTCAGGCCAGGCACATTCTTTTCGGTCAGAAAAGCTGTTATGCCCTTGTGCTTGAGGCTTTTGTCTATAGTGGCAAAGATGATGCCACCGCTGGCTTCCTTGGAGTTGGATATCCAGGCCTTTGTGCCATTCAACAGGTAATTCCCTCCAGCATTCAGCTTTGCAGTGGTACTGGCGGCGCTGGCATCTGAGCCGCTGCCCGGCTCCGACAGCGCATAGAAGGCAATGTGCTGACCCTGGGTGTAGGGTACCAGGAACTGTTGCTTCTGCGCCTCGGTGCCATGCTGCTGCACTGCACCCAGATAGAGATTGTTCACGCCCATTACAATCGACACGGCCGCATCACCTCGTGCCACTTCCTCCATGCCTATCGCATAGGCTTGGTAATCCAGACCGGTGCCACCTGCAAGTACTCGTTGACAGTCAGGCTCTGGCTCTGCCCAATCTCTGGGTGCAGTGCTCACCGTACTCCTCCTGTACCGTTACAGACATGAGGCCCAGTTCGCCGAGGCGTCTCACCTGCTCAGCCGGATACAGGTGCTCGCGATCGTGATGTCTTGCATGGGGCGCCAGTTCCGCATTGGCAAAGTCGCGGCAGGTCTTTTGCAGGATTTGATGGGTCTCTGAAAGGGCGGCCAGGCAAGCGATACCTCTGTCGCCGCATCTGGCAGTTCGTTGACCTACTACAGAATGACAAAGCTTAAGCAAATTACTTTGTTATTGTTTTTAATATACAATGTATCTATTACCAAGCGCCCATACGCTTCGACACAGCTTTTGCATGGTGTGAAAGCTTTAGCCGCTTTTGCTCGTGTTATCCGCAAAAGCTTTTCGACGCTGTCTGCTTGGCGGAAAGGTTCGTCGCACACTGAAATCCGATGAGCAATCGAAAACAATCAGCATGCCATAAAAACTTTTATATGCAATTTCAAAAGCTCTGACGTCAGCCCACGCGAACAAAGACGGCGCTGCAACTTTTGAGCGAGGGAACAGCCACGGCAAGCAGTTCCCGATGGAACGATCAGCTGATGTGAACGAATACTTATTGGAATGCTTGCACTTTTTACAGTCAAAAATAAATACATATGCAATTATTACAAGTATGTAAAACTAAGAAGCCAACATCACAATTTAGCCAAGAATCAAACCATTCAAGAGAAATGCAGTTCGTTATGGTTTAAGCTTTAGCTAACTGCAATTATTAAATTTGATGGAAAAACCCCTGTTTGTAAGTGAAAAGTCTTTTACAGCGCCCCTGATCTACTTAATATACATTGAGCCTACTTAAAGTAGATTTTCAAGTTTGCATATTTTAGTTCTTAAGGTTCCCTGTGTTGAGCTTTCTCGCCGTACATACCACGTGAAAGCCAACGAGTGTATACCAAGCCCCACACAGTCTGAGTTCAAATTCAAATGTTGCTTTTGTTTAGGGTATCGGCTAGTCGCCCAGTGCTTAACAGACGAACTCTAGTGGGTAGAAAGTTCAGTTACTAGCAGAAATGGAAAGCGGTTCAACGATTTAGTGCTGTTGTCGCTACCCGCAGCTGAGAAATAAATTTGGATTGCAAATTCAAGTGCAATTTAATGACTTGAGCTGGTGAAATAAAACACACCCACTTTTGCAAATGCGTTATAGATAAAAAACAATATAGCTATGTATATGTATGTATATGAAGATAAGGTTCAATTATTACTCAGGCTCATTTATTGTCCTTCAATCATAATACGATTTTCAACTCTCCTACTGAATTTATTTGTACTGCTTTTGCAGATGAAACTCAGTAGCCTTTGCTTCCCTTCAAAGTTGTTTTCATAATATCATATATTCGTTTTCGAGTTAAGGATAATCTGTAGATCTGAACACAATTGCCGCCCCAAACAGTTCCAAAATTATTTTGAAGGGTTTCTTTTATAATTTTAGCAAAAGACCAATTAAATATATGATAGCAATATGAATTATTTAATTCAACGCGGCAAATTGCGGCAGCAGGCAATCAATGTGCCCGAAGGCCTGCCGGAGCTGCTCTCCGACATAACCCGAGAAGTGCTGCGCTGCCAGCCGACCAAGGAGTGCCTATGCCAATTCATCATCGACTATTTGCACTCGGTGATTGTCACTCGAGAGAAGGCCTTGGGTGAGCTCTATTTATAGAGGATATGTATTTAGTGATAGCCTGCTAACGAGAGTTCTTCTCCAGTGGCCAAGACCATTTTGGAGCGCGCTCTACGCCAGGTGGACAGCATTATATCCGATTTGTGCATTTGTGACCTGACCAAGGAGAAATCTGATGAGATGGCCCAGGTAATGGAGGACTGCTTCCGCAACTTCCTGGAGAAGCGTCGCTGCGAGATGCGACGCGGCAAGGAGACCATTAAATTCGCCGATATTGACATGTTGGAAGAGCTCATACGCAAGTGCAAATTCACCGAGGAGGAGCTGGACGCCTCTCGGCCAGCAATCGCGAGTGCTTACAAGCGCTTCGTGGACGCCTACATGGCCGCAGGCAAAGAGTCCCAGGGCACCGAGCTGCTCTATCAATACTTCCGCGACCGCGAGCTCAAGCGCCTTGAGGAACTGATGCGCAACAAGGCGGCCACCACCATACAAGCCGCCTATCGTGGCTACCTGGTGCGCCGCATGATGGACCAGCACGTGTGCCTGTGCACCTGCATGCTGCAGGACAAGGACGACGACGAGTTCATGCGCCTGGACAGAGCTGCTCGCGTGATACAGCGCTTCTTCCGCTACGTTCTATCGGTGGGTTTTCACTTGACAATTTTTTGCCATAGACTACAACCTAACATTTGAATTCTGAATTACAGCGCCAGGCCATTAAGCCGGTAAGTGTTGTAGAGCTCAGGCGATGCTCTGGTCCTAACCTCTATATATTTGTAGATTGAAGATCCTTGCCAGGAGAAGGAAACTCCAACTGACAGAGATGATAGCGCGGAGCAAGCTACAGGCGCAGCGGCTACAGGAACATCCACCGCCGCCGGCACAGCTCTAGTCACAGCTGTTCCATCCGAAGTGGAGATAGAGGAAGAGCCTGCCAAGCCAGACGATTCTTCTCCAGAGGCAGCTCCGCCAGGTGAAGAAGCACCACCGCCAGAGGAAGCTGCAGAAGCAGCTCCTGCTCCAGCTCCGGCATCTGAGGCGGAGCCAGCTGCAGCAGCAGAGCCACCACCACCGCCACCGGCTGAAGAGGCAGCACCACCGCCACCACCAGCTGAAGAGCCAGCACCACCACCAGCTGCAGAAGAAGCACCACCAGCTGCAGAGGAAGCACCACCTGCTGAATAGTATTAAGTATTTTTCCTTTCGTTTATGTTTTTCTTTTTAACAACCAACAGATGCTCCCCACGTCCCTTCAAATTTACGAATTCGCGATATTTAAGCTTGTAAATTAGTTCAACGTGAAATTGCATATATTTAAAACGTCTCGAGAATATCCAATTGAATGGACACAATTAAATGGCAGCACAGCTCAGACGAACTCAACTTGTTTTGAATATAGCAATCGAATCATTTGCTGGTCGCTATGCCCGCCTGTATCCAGTTCCTGAAGGTGGACACTCTGGTGTACACATCGGGGGAGATGAAGAGGCCGCACACAACCAGTCCATAGGAGACGACTCCGACCTGCTTGAATCCATTGTCATTGCGAACCAGGGGACCACCCGAGTCGCCCTGCAATTAGGAATTGAGTCTTCACATATCTCATGATGTTTAACTTTATGACTTGCTTACCGAGCACGCGCCCCTAAAGATGCCTCTGGCACATATCTCCGTGTCCGTCACATCTTCCATGCCTCTTTCACGGCACTCTTGGTTCGTAATCGTTCTGTAGCTCATGCGTTGCAGTGTATTCGGATAGTTCAAGTTGTCCAGGAAGGGAAAGGCGGTCGGGAGCCGCAAGCCCCAGCCGGTTAGGGTCACTGGGACTCCGCCGCCCACAAATGTATCGGAGGAAAACTCAATGGGTGCCACGCTGATATTGTTGTAGACCAGCGGCGGGTCGATGGTCAGCACTGCGATATCGCTGGTCTCCAGCGGCCTGTAATCGGGGTGTATGACAAAGGACACCACCCGAGAGCGTGATCCGCCCTTATCATCCAGATTGCGAATGCCCGCGACGACAGACATGCGCGTTACATTCATTCCGTCGCAGCAGTGGGCCGCTGTGAGTATGCGATCGGGGGCTATGATCGATCCACCACAGAAGTGGGCGTGTCCGTCACGGGTTCGGTACTGCATCGACACTTGGTAGGGCACATATTCGCCTGGCGGCACATCGGAGCCGCCCACAATGCGAGTGGGCGCAGAGTCATTGGGCTGTCGAGCTATCGGAGAGTATTTGCAAATATACATTCTGTCCACCCCATCATTATCCCTACTTACAATTGATCCGTGCCGTGACGGTGCCTAGTGCCAGAGCTGTCCACAGAATGAGTTCAATAAGAGCCATGTTTGCTTGGGTTATGCATACCTTTTGGCCTATGCCTCGGCCTATTTATTGGACTCGGCGCGAGACTCATCGCGCTAAAAATTAACATAGATAATGCAGAGTTATGCCATTAGTTTTGATCTTGAAATTCAAAATGTAATGAGCCTTCATGCCGGTAATTGGCATATGCCTCATATGCATCGCCCTAACCCAGAAAACAACAATTAGCTGATAAACTTTGGAGGCTAACCAAGTCGCGGCTCGTTAGGGAACTACTACTACTTTCGAGAAGAGCAAACCATAACTGAATATATAATTCATGAATATTTTATATTTCTGTAATTATTTATTAGAGAGTAGATCCCAGAGCAGTTAGCTCGAGCCGATCTAACCAATTCATTGTAGACATTACTTTCGCTCAGCTTTTGATTTTTTCTTTGCCAAGCTCTTAATTGGGTCAATGACAATCTACGCTCTGATTGGCTTGATTGGACCGATGTGGCTAGAACAATAGCAAGTCATTTTGTCAACCGGCTTCCCATCAAATCGGCGAATAACAATAACCGTCATTATGCAAAAGCAAAAATAGCCGACTCAAGTTGGCACAGTTTCAGTTAAGATGACTTGTTAATCGTTCTACATAATTTCTTAGAAATAAATGTAGCTATGTGTGGACCTGTATTTTCATAACTCGAGTAATCTAAGATTTGTTCATGGCTTACACTTAATAAATTATATAATTTTCTTTTTTATAATTTCATAAATATTCGTATATAAAGGTGCGAATGCTTTAACATACATATACAGATTCAAACTAAAATAACAATGAAATTGTAACGGCTTCAATCTAGATAGCGTCTTCAAAAATTTAAGCTTAGAAGTTATTTCCCTAGAATGAATAAAGCTAATAAAATTCAATTGTGATGACACAGAAGCTACATATAAATGGCAACGCATAATGTCCATGGTGACATATGTGATTTGGCGATGAGTCGGCTCACAACGTTCTTCTGCTTAGGTGAGATCGGATATTAAATCAACTAAATTTGTGTTAAATGAAATTTTATTCCCTAGGTCTGATCCTAGTGGTCAGCAGCAGCATCATCTCTGCAAAAAAGCACAACTATAACGATGTCGGTCGGACAATTTCTATAGAGATTCCAAGACGTAGCACATCTAAAGGTCGTCGCCAAGATGGGTCTGGACACTTTTCCCCTCCTTCCTATCCCTATCCGCCCTATCCGACATATCCACCTGGTAACTGCTATTGTCCGCCGGGCCCACCGGGTCCACCTGGGCCTGCAAGTCCTCCTGGGATTCCCGGTAGACCAGGTATTCCCGGTCGGCCAGGTGTTCAAGGCCCAATAGGACAAAAGGGTGAACCCGGTTCTTCAGGTCCCCCAGGAGTTAAAGGAGCACCAGGCATGAAGGGAGAAATGGGACCACCAGGACTCCCAGGACCCCCAGGACGCCGACGTAGAGATGATAATGCACAAATTCTCACTCTACCGGAGAATGAAGATTTTGAGTCGCCTAAGGATGTGGATGAGCTTCCCATATTGAAAGGCGATCCAGCATTAACCGATGAAAGGGGACAAGCCAATGGTCCATCTTCTGGTCAACAGCTTAGCGATGATCATCCTGAACTGCTCGATCTGTCTGTGGACAAGGATATAATACCGATAGTCGAACCAGGCCAATTATCAGCATCAAGGGAAAGCAGAGCAACATGCGTCAAGTTGTGTGATGAAAGATATTTAACTTTGTAACTGCTATTTAATATGCTTGCTAATAAAATAATGATTTCATGTAACTAGCCACTAAAAATGATTAACTGAAAATGTTTACACGCCAAATCAAATGACCATGAGTTCAGATTAAGTTGGAAAGTCCATCAGTCTGTTGGTATGTATGCATGCGTCGATATCAGTCGGGGATTCGGAGTGAATAACTCTGTTTCTGGATGAAGTTTCTTTACAACATATAAAAATATAAATCTATCATATTTAGTATATTGTATTTACTTTTTGAAAGGCTGCATATGTACCCTAAATCAAAAATGTGACAAAAGTGCTCTAGTCGGGACTGTTCGACTAGAAGATACCCTGACCCCTGCATAGAGCTGATATTCCAATCATGTACTCTTTTTATGCGCACATACATATGCATCCATACGCACAAATAAGTACGCGCTCTGCTAGCTGCGCAGTTAGCCTCGACTGCGCTTGGGCTGCAGTGCGCAATATTATCAGAATTTATTTGTTGAATAATTCCTCTTGTTGGGGGACTATCGTCATAAAAGCTTACATGGATACATACCAATATATGCACATATATAACAAATTTGCTGATTTACCACAACCGTAAAAGCAACAGTAAGCTCATAACGGTTGTATAGCATATAGACTCTGAGAAGTGGTCTTCAAATTTTTTAGCTTAGTAGTGAATTCATTAGCATGAATATTCGTCGTAAAATTAACGCGTCAGAATGGAAGAGCTACATATAAATGGCAACGCATAATGTCCATGGTGACATATGTGATTTGGCGATGAGTCGGCTCACAACGTTCTTTTGCTTAGGTGAGATCGGATATTAAATCAACTTAATTTGTGATAAATGAAATTGTATTCCCTAGGTCTGATCCTAGTGGTCAGCAGCAGCATCATCTCTGCAAAAAAGCACAACTATTATGATGTTGGGCGGACAATTTCTATAGAGATTCCAAACCGTAGTACATCTAAAGGACGTCGCCAAAGTGGATCTGGATACTTTTCCCCGCCGGCCTATCACTATTCACCCTATCCGAACTATCCATATGGTGGCTGTTATTGTCCGGCGGGCCTGCCGGGCCCACCGGGCCCACCTGGACCTCCAAGCTCTGATGGGATTCCCGGTAGAGATGGTATTCCCGGTCAGCCAGGCCTTCAGGGCCCAATGGGACCCAAGGGTG
The DNA here is from genome assembly GCF_001654015.2 of Drosophila navojoa. Next base: position 78,461 of record NW_022045974.1, read on the forward strand.
AGCCCGGCCTTACAGGTCAACCAGGAGTTAAGGGGGATAAGGGCATGAATGGTGAAATGGGACCACCAGGAACAGGTTTTACACGGCGGCGCAGAGATGATAATGAACAAATTCGCACTTCAACAGAGAATAAAGATTTTAAGTCGCCAGAGATCACGGATCCCATATTAAAAGGCGATCATGGATTAAGAAATAAAAGCGACCAGCCCAATGGCTCATCTTCTGGCCAAGACAAAGATACAGTACCGCTAGTCGAAACAGACCTATTATCAGCATCAAGGGAAAGCAGAGCAACATGCGTCAAGTTGTGTGATGAAAAATTTTTAACTGTGTAACTTTTATCTAAAATGCTTGCTAATAAAATGATGATTTCATGTAATTAGCTGCTAAACATGATTAATTGTAATTCATTCATTCATTCAGAGCTTAAATGGGTTTGTAAATTGGTCTAATGTGGGCGATGAGCTGATTCTGTCTGTCATAAATACCCATAATACCATATCTCCATATATAATATTAATATTAATATAGCTTTTAAGTAGATAAATTATTGTAATTCTGTTTAGATTAAGTTATCAATAAGGTAGCGGTCCGCTAAGCTGTAAATAAATATATTTTATAATTTCTCTAAAAAAAAAAAAAAAAAAAAAAAAAAAAAAAACAAGCTGTACAATAGGTTTTTACTTGCTATTATTATTGAAATTTGACGTAGTAGAAGAAGTAGAAGAAGGCGTGGCAGACAACCGAAGATATATGGATATTCCTAATTAAAACATCAAACTCAGTCAGTCAAGCTATGTGTTAGAGTTAATTATGCAATTTTCAGATCGGATAATCAAATATTTATAGATTCTCGGCTTAAAAATGATGTAATTTGTATATTTCATTTCAATATTCATAATTTCTTACAGAGATACGCATATATGTAACAGTTTTGCTGATTTACAACAACCATAAAATCAACTGGTAGCCCATAACGGTTTGATAAGATCTAGACTCTCAGATCTGGTCTTAAAATACTTTAGCTTAAAGGTGACTTTATTAGCATACATATTGGTTGTTAAATCAACGTGTCAGAATGGAAGAGTTGCGTATAAATGACATCGCATAATGTCCATTGTGACATACATATATGATTTGGCGATGACTCGGCTCACAACGTTCTTCTGCTTAGGTGAGATCGGATATTAAATCAATTAAATTTGTGTTAAATGAAATTTTATTTCCTAGGTCTGATCCTAGTGGTCAGCAGCAACATTGGCTCTGCAAAAAAAACACAACTATAACGATGTTGGTCGGACTATTTCTATAGAGATTCCAAGCCATAAATCTAGCTCATCTAGTGGACGTCGCAAGCAATCTGGAAAATTTTCCCCATCCTCCTATCTCGATTCACCTCATCCGCAGGGTGGCTGTTTTTGTCCTCCAGGTCGGCCCCCTTAAAACCCCCTAGTGTAGCAAGCCCTTAAACTATTTTAGCTAGTCTGTCTGTCCGACCGTACTTATTTTACATATTTCTATTTATTAATATATTATTATACATATATTATTATATATTTCAATGGTATTCATAATGTTTTTTAGCCATTTATGCCCAGTCTTTTATTAAATAAAAAGTGTAATATTTAATAACCGCAAATTTATTTTGGGAATTCGTTCCATGGACTTCTCTGAAACATTATACCCATTTGCAGCCGATAAAATCCAATTAGCTTATTGTGTTTCAAACAAAATAAAAAGATCAACCAAAACAAAAAGAAACGTTAGTATTGTTCCATTTTTATCCTACGCTATTATGTTATGTTATTGATTTCAAACATAAATTCTTGCAGATCATTGGGTGTGCCAATGAACGTATTTATTTATTCTATTTAGCATATTAGTTTTGATGAACTTATAGAGTGTGGACAGAAATATGTGAATTGTCTGTTCTGGGCCCATTTGCAGTCATTATAGCCGCGTAATTTAATTCGCGTTTCTTGCGTGAGTGTAAGAAACGAGTTTTTTCGTTGTTTTAGCTAGCCAAATCAGGAACATATATACTATTTATATTCATCCATAGATGATAAGATCATAAAAAAAACTATTAAGTAAAAATGTTTTGCTCTATATTTCAGTAACGGTTTAATCAGGTTTAAGTATTTGAAAGTTTGTGAGGCAGAACCATTCGGCCACTATAAAAGAAATCAATTATATGCTGTCCCCAGCAAATAAGTTCTAGCCATGATGCAGATCGTTGCGCTCCTCTGCCTCTGTAAGTTGAAACTTTTCAATGCTTAATCCTTAAAATTAAATTTGTCTCTCAATGCTATTCCAGATTTGGCAATAGTTGGTGGATCGAGTGTGCCCACCCGAAATCATAACAACAACGGTGCTGGAAGACATATTACACTTCAGGTGCCAGCTCCCCCTCCTGCTCCTGCTCCTGCTCCTGCTCCAGCACCATCTCCACCAAAAGTGATTATCAAAAGGCCTGCCCACTATCATCCTCCGCCGCCACCGCCGCCACCAGTTTTCTTCCCACCGCCGCCGCCGCGTCCACATCATCATCATCATCATCCGCCACCGAAATGTAATTGCCCGCCTGGCCCCCCCGGTCCACCGGGTCCTCCAGGACTCCCAGGTATTTGTTGGTCAATTCTATTCTCTACTTTAACTGACGATCGAATTGAACAGGCATAACCGGAAAACCAGGACGTCCAGGCGATAAAGGTGATAAGGGTGACGATGGTCTAAAGGGCGATAAGGGAGACACGGGCGCGAGGGGCGATAAGGGTCCCGTTGGTCCGCAAGGAATTCAGGGACCACAGGGACCTCAAGGGCCGCAAGGACCACCCGGACCTCCAGGCTCCCAAGGATCTCAAGGACCTCCTGGCCCCCAAGGCTCGCAGGGATCTCAAGGCTCACCGGGAACACCTGGTATACCAGGACCTCAAGGCGCTCTAGGACCACCCGGTTCCTCTGGATCTCCTGGCTCGCCTGGGTCTCCAGGATCCCTAGGTCCACCAGGACCCCCAGGACACCCTGGAAAGCCGTCACCTGTATGGTCTGTGCCTCCATCCCATCACCATCCACCGCAAATAATTTACCCATATCCTGTGCCCCCACACAAGGGACCTCACGGAGAACACCACCATCATCATCACCATCATAAAGGGGGACATCCATCTAAGCCGCATAAGCCCCATAAGCCTCATAAGCCTCATAAGCCCCATAAGCCCCACAAGCCTCATAAGCCTCATAAGCCCCATAACCCCCATAAGCCCCACAAGCCCCATAGGCCACACAAGCCTCATTGGCCACATAAACCAACAAAGAAACCCGTTTGGCCTCCAAGGCCAACATGGGGACCCACTTGGCCTCCAAGGCCAACATGGGGACCCACTTGGCCTCCAAGGCCAACATGGGGACCCACTTGGCCTCCAAGGCCACCATGGGGACCCACGTGGCCTCCAAGACAAACATGGGGACTTACTACGACAACAGAAGCACCTACTACGACGCCTACTACACCACCGACAACAACAACAGAAGCACCCACTAAGAGGCCTACTACACCACCGACAACAACAACAGAAGCACCTACTACGAGGCCTACTACAGTACCCACAACAACAACAGAAGCACCTACTACGAGGCCTACTACAGTACCCACAACAACAACAGAAGCACCTACTACGAGCCCTACTACAGTACCCACAACAACAACAGAAGCACCTACTACGAGGCCTACTACACTACCCACAACAACAACAGGAAAACCTACTACGAGGCCTACTACAGTACCCACAACAACAACAGAAGCATCAGAAAGGAAAATTACGAAATCAACAATAAGAGCTTATGAAAAATCTACTCAATCTACTAGAATAGAAGCTGCAATAGATTCAACCGAAACTAACGTTGAAGATGATCAACAAAATGGGAAAACAGTAGTGGATGATGGGAAGAATAGCGAAGAAGAAGAATCGGATGATGAACCTGTAGAGGAATCCGAAGAAGATCCGGCACAAGCTCAAGGGTCGCAGAGCCACGAACCCGCTAAATCGGAATCAGATATAGATGCAGATGCAGATGCAGATGCAGATGCAGAAGTAGATGCAGATGTTGATGCAGATGTAGACCCCGATGCAGATATAAATGCTGTTTCAGATGAAGATGCCGATGTAGAAGCAGATGCAGATGCAGATGAAGAGCATACGAAAGACAAAAACGACGAAAATGTGGAGGACGAAGAATATCAGGACGAAAACGATAGTGGAGAGACTAACGACATAGAAGCTGAAAGCCCTGAGCAGCCAGTCGAAGGCTATGTAGTTCACGCAAGAAGCGGAAATAGACCCATAATCTTAGCAGTAAGCCAGCGCCGCAATCCATTTAAAGTATATAGTGACTACCTAGAGTATTAAATGTATTATTAGTTTATGGAATACTTTAGAAAAAACAATAAGCATAAAATAATAATAAAAAAAATTGTAGGAAATTTAAAATTTAAAACTGCTTGTCGAAAATTGTCGTTTCAGCCTGAAAGTATACAAGGAAATAGTCGACTGCTTGCCTCTGTTTCACTGCTTGAATAAATGTGTGTGTATCCATCTGCTGAATTCGAATTTATTTTCATATATGAACAAATACAGTTGAGGTCGGAATTTCCGGCCTAGGCCATGCGCTCCTTGATCCAAGCATTAAACATGGAGACGCGAGTGTAGACATCGGGGCTGTTGGAGGCGCAGAAAGCGGTGCCATATGAGACGACGCCCACCTGCTTAAGAGAGTCGCCGTTAGCCATGACCAAAGGTCCACCCGAATCGCCCTGGATAGAATGATATGCATTATTCGGTTTAGATAATGCCAGGTTACAGTTCTTCACTCACGTTGCAGGCGCCCTTGCCAAACCTTTCCAGAGCACAAATCTCCGTATCCGTCAGCTGCGTCATAGTCTCCTTGCATTTAGCATTGTCTAGCGTCTTGTAGGACAGCTTCTGCAGTATGGTTGGATACTTGGCAAAGGGTCCGGTGCCGAAATGAAAAACAGATCCCCAGCCAGTGAGCATCACCTCCTGATCGGCTCCGACCAGGTCACTGCTGCTCACATCGATGGTGCTAACGCGTTTGTCGTCCATCTCGAAGGGAGGATCGATTTTCAGTATAGCTATGTCGCTGGTCACCAACTCCACGTAGTTCTCGTTCATCTCGTACGATTGCACCTGGGCGCGTTGGCCGCTGTCGTCGTTGAGGTCCCGAATGCCTGCCACCACACTAATCCTGCTCGCATTCTGTCCATTGACGCAGTGTGCCGCCGTTAGGACTCTGTTGGGGGCGATCAGGGAGCCACCGCAGAAGTGGCGCATCTTCCCACTCTTCGTGAGAAACTGCATCGATACCTGGTAGGGCACATACTCATCATCGGGCACATCGTAGCCGCCCACCACGCGCTCCTGCGAGCTGCCATCCGCGTCCTCAAAGTAGGCATCCACTTGGGTTTACAATGGGGGTTAGCTAAGTCCCGCTCTAGGTGATTTACTGCTACTTACAGTCTATAACTGTGCCCATGGGCTTTCCAAGGGAGGACTGCAGCGATGCCAGCGAAATGAGCAGGAAGACATAGCTCCATTGATTGACCATGTTATGGCTTTCGATTAGAACTCTGCACTGTCTGGTTGCGATGGGGATTGTTGGGTTTTTATATGCTGCACTCAGCACTCATTAGAATTTTATCGAATGCCAAGCGAGGCGCTAGCTGTGGGCGGTCTGATCAACTACGAATAGGTAACAAGGTCGTTCCATCGAAAGCGATAAGCTGCTCCAATGTAGAACATTACGTGCTAGGTAAAACAAGCTGGCATAGTCTACATAGTTAGAGTTCATGTGGAATCTGAGCTCTAAAGAGTTCATGCAATGAGAATTTCCCAGTCTAACACGTGGATTAATCTGTCAGGAGGGAGCTGTTAAGGCCTCGCATGCAAATTACACTTGACAGATGAGAATACGATATGAAACAAAGGGCCTGCATCAAATTCTTTCACGTCACGCGGCTTTGAGGCAGGGTGGTCCAATTACCAAAAGGCAGACGCCAAGCCAGGTAGAGCCACATCCTGGCCAAAAAGACGAAAAGAAGGGCATAATAAATCCATTTCGGGTTTATTAATTGATTAAACTGCCTCCAGATCATGCTGAATACTCGAATACTGGTGCTGATGCTTCTCTAAAAGGTTGTTAATTAATAGAAAATTCGCATTGGAATTTCACAATTTTTATATTCACAATTTAACACTCTGCAGGACATCATGTACAAATATATCTAGGCAATAGAGGCAATATTTGTGATCTACAAAGAAAACTTTTATTTAACAGTTTTCTGTTAGGTATTCGCTATGATTTATTATATATGTACAAATGTACATATTAAGATAAGAATTTTGTAAAGAAACTCAACGCTGCAAAGATGCTCAGCCAGCTACAGCTCACTCACTCATTCACTCGCTCGCACAATCACTCGCTCTCCTGCGTGTAAGTGTAGACTTTGAGAATTGGTCTTAACATTTTTAGTTTAAGAACGAAATCACTATCATGAATATTCGTCGTAAAATGAACGCGTCAGAATGGAAGAGCTGCGTATAAATGACATCGGTTAATGTCCATAGTGTCATATGTGATTTGGCGATGACTCGACTCACAACATTCCTCGGTTTAGGTGAGATGGGAAATTAAATCAATGAAATTTGTGTTAAATGAAATTTTATTCCCTAGGTCTGATCCTAGTGGTCAGCAGCAGCATCATATCTGCAAAAAAGGACATTTATAACGATGTTTGGCGGACAAGTTCTATAGAGATTCCAAACCGTAGTACATCTAAGGAACATCGCCAAGATGGGTCTGATGACTCTCCACCTTATCAGGCCTATCAACATGGAGACTGTCACTGTCGGCCGGGCCCGCCGGGCCCAGCGGGTCCACCGGGTCCACCGGGCTCACCGGGTCCATCTGGGCTTCCTAGTCCTCCTGGGATTACCGGTAGACCAGGTATTCCCGGTCAGCCAGGCGCTCCGGGCCCTAAAGGACTCAAGGGTGACCCCGGCCTTTCTGGTCTACCAGGAATAAAGGGGGAACCAGGTTTTAATGGGGATATGGGACCTCCAGGAATCTGTGCGCGGACAAATATGTAGTACCGATTGTTGAAGCAGACCAACTATCAGGCTCGAGAGAAAGCAGAGCAACATGCGTCAAGTTGTGTGATGGAAAATTTTTAACTGTGTAACTTTTATTTATGCTTGCTAATAAAATAAAGATTGCATGTAACTAAATGATTAAGTGTTTATTATTATACCCCAAGGCAAATAAACATGGGTTCAGAGATTAAATGGTTTTGTAAATTTGTATAATGTGGACGATGAGCTGACTCGATCTGTCAGTCTATCAATCTGTCCGTAGGAATGCGTCGATATCAGTAGGGAATTAACAGTGAATAACTTTGTTTATAGTTCGAAGAAGTTTCTGGATTTTTGGAGCCTGATAATGATATCTATCAAAATACACATCTCTAGCAGTTTTAGTAAGGGTTTTTATATGAGGATATTCATGTAGGTAAGTATTCAACATCAAGAATATAAAACATAAGTTAAAGCTCTTTTAGTTTGGGTTCAGGATATTTTCTTGTGGAACATGCGCTTTAATAAGTTTTCCACCAATTTCTACTATAGAAAATTTACCTAGTAAGCTGTCGAAGGCGTGGCAGACACCAAAAGATATTGTATATTCTTAATTAAAACGTCAAACTCAATCAATCAGACTATGTGTTAGAGTTAAGTATACAGCTTTCGCAGCTCGAACTATCTAATATTAAATATTTTTCGGCTTAGAAATTATGTATATAATTTAATCGATTAAAATTATAAAAAACATTATCAGAGATACGAATAACATGTTTGCTGATTTATCACAACCATAAATTCAACAGTAAGCTCATAACGGTTTCATAGTATCTAAACTCTCTGATCTAGTCTTGCAAGGTGCGTCAAGGTGCGCCGGGTGTTAAGGGCGAAAAGGGTGACATAGGTGCGATGGGACCGCCAGGTTTTCGTCGACGGCACAGAGATAACAGTGGCCAAAATGTCTCTAATGAAGAGGCAGACAGGATCCGTGTCTTAAAAGGAGATCCTGGGCAAAGAAATGAAAAGGAACAGTCACACTCAAAACTATATACATCGTCGCATTCTCGCAAAATGATCGTATGTCGAAAAGTGTAACTTTACAGGAGAAGAATTTTTATAATTTTGTTATTGCATGTACAATTAAATTGATGTAAATTTAAATTGATTTTCTCCGAAACTAGAGTGAACTAAATTCTCTTTTTTTTTTTTTTTTTTTTTTTTTTTTTTTTTTTTTTTTTTTTGTAAGTACACAAATATGTGACATAGTCATTTTCAAACAGTTCTACATTAAAATCTCAATTTCGCAATAAATCAACATACGATCACTTCGCGGGAATGCGGCGATATGTTGTCTAAAGTGGACGAGGCTGCTTATCTGCATGTATTCGCGTGTCGATCTCAGTATAGTATTTACTATGGCATCTTATTCATTGAATAATTTGGCTTCTAAACGAACTTTCTTAATAACATTAAATTTTGAGAAATTGATAATGAACGTAAATTACGAAGAAAAAAATATAATGAAACATGTAAGAAAGCTCTAGTCGAGAATGCTCGACTACAAGATCCCCAATAATATCAATAATATTTCGCGCATAAAGAGACACACGCACACGCTTAATAACTTTTCCTGACGATGGACTGTCTTCATGATGATTTATGACTATAACATGGATATGCATGCATTAGCCAATTCATAAACCTCTAGTATTTGAAATACGCGTTTTACAAAGGTGATGGTGAGGGGGTGGAGGGTACATTTTAACAAAAATCTAAATTGTATAAAAGGCATGTCAATATACAATATTTAAAATTTGGAGACTCTTGCTTCAAAGACGTAGGAGATATAATTTGAAAACTGACTATCAATAAGGTATTTATCGTTATTAATATAAAAGGAAGAGATAAACTCGATATCCGCGCTGTATGTACGGACATTAAAAAAAAAATTAAAGTCTCTAGCTCCTATATCTTCTGAGATCGCAGCGTTCATACATACGGACAGACATACGGACAGACGGACAGAGCCAAATCGACTCAGCTCGTCGCCCTGATCAAGAATATATATACTTTGTTGGGTCTCCTTCTTCCTGTTACATACATTTCAACAAAACCATTATACCCTGATTTCTCATTTTCAATGTTTCAGGGTATAAAAATAACATTTCAGAAAATTAAATTAAAAACTGCTTGTCGAAAATTGTCGTTTCAGCCTGAAAGTATACAAGGAAAGAGTCGACAATGATATATATGAACTGCTTGTCTCTGTTTCACCATTTGATGAATTTGAATTTATTTTCATAGCTCCATTGATTGACCATGTTATGGCTTTCGATTAGAACTCAGAACTGTCTGGTTGCGATGGGGGATTGTTGGGTTTTTATATGCTGCACTCAGCACTCATTAGAATTTTATCGAATGCCAAGCGAGGCGCTAGCTGTGGGCGGTCTGATCAACTACGAATAGGTAACAAGGTCGTTCCATCGAAAGCGATAAGCTGCTCCAATGTAGAACATTACGTGCTAGGTAAAACAAGCTGGCATAGTCTACATAGTTAGAGTTCATGTGGAATCTGAGCTCTAAAGAGTTCATGCAATGAGAATTTCCCAGTCTAACACGTGGATTAATCTGTCAGGAGGGAGCTGTTAAGGCCTCGCATGCAAATTACACTTGACAGCTGAGAATACGATATGAAACAAAGGCCCTGCATCAAATCCTTTCACGTCACGCGGCTTTGGGGCAGGGTGGTCCAATTACCAAAAGGCAGACGCCAAGCCAGGCAGAGCCACATCCTGGCCAAAGGGACGAAAGGAAGGGCATAATAAAGCCATTTCGGGTTCAAATCGGTTCGTAGTGAGCGCCAAAAACCAGAGCCAACAATTAACACAGTAGTCCAAAGATCAAGACCTCAACATGCGACTACCCAGAAAACGAAGAGGTGTGCATAATTAATTCGCGCCACACACCGACAGAGCGAGAGAGGGACAGGGCGACAGGGCGTGCAGAGGGGCTGTTGTAGAGCTGAGCAAAATGATTCATTAGCTGGCTTGCAATCGGGCCGGAACTGACATTTGGCAGGCATCGGGATCGACCGAGAGATAGCCAATGTCTGTGTCCTGTGCCCGCCCAGACGTTACCAACTTGATTTGCATCGAACATGTGAGCCACAAAAGAAGAAGCAACAAAACGAAGATAGTCTGCAGCCAAAAAGGTGTTGATTGGGCTCCACTGAGCTCCCGAAGCGCTCCAATTGCTGCCCTTCCCGCTGGCTGCAATGAATTAAAAGAAATGTCCGCTGCCAAGCCAGCAGCTTGTTTAATCGGAATATTTAAATTATTCATTGATTAAAACTGCAACCAGATCAAGCTGCAGCCACACACAGGTAGCTGTTCCACACACACACGCCCCCTCCCCTCTCTTTTTCTCTCTCCCTCCCACTCTCTGTGTTTCTCTTGTGCCACTTGTGCTTGTCGTTTCAATTTGGTTGTAGGTGTTGCTCTCGCCTGCAGACCTCTCTGCCGAGTCGCTGTAGGTGCCATTCCCAGGAATCGAGAAAACAGCTTCTACTGCCTCCCACTCCCCTTCTCTCTCTCTCTCGCTCACTTCCACTCTGCCGAATGCCACCCAAAATGAGACCCACAAGAAGTGGCAGCAACAAAGCGCTAGCCATGATTAATGCATTTGCTAAGCAACTCTCTGAAAGCGCCTGCAATGCAATCAGAACTGCAATTGAGTGTTCTCAACAGCCCTGCCAAATGCTACTCAACGGCTGGCAAACAAAGAATGCGCAAAGCCTTGGGCTCAACCATATATTGAGATGCTTGAAGCTGATTGCCTGATTTGATTGATCTTATGTAATCTAAATAATTAAAGAGTCATCACTTGAAAATAATGTTATATATGTAATATTTTGTATTTTACATAAATTTGTAGAAAATATATGTAATATTTTGTAAGCCATGAGCTTCAGGAAAAAAAAAACATATATTTGCAATATGTGATATAATATCTCATGTGATAATATAAAGAGTAGGCAAAACAAGAACCTTTAAAATATTTTATCTATTTATTATTTTATACATATTTATATATGTTTAATGATAATAATAATAATATATAGATTAATTATAATATATAGATTATTTAATATAAATAGCTAGACAACATTTATTTAATAATTAATTAATCTAGTAGAATTACTCCCCATTTTCAAGTATTCTTTAAGCATTTTATTCAAGTATTATTATATAAATATATGTAAATATTATCTGTAGACATATATGTAAACTTTGTAAATGATTCATTTCGCATCTGCGATTTCTATATATTAAAATAGACACATACATATATATGCTACAAGAGAGGGAGATAGAGAGAGAGAGAGAGAGCGAGAGAAATTTTAGACTTGGCGGCATATGCCATCGACTTATCCGTTGATAGTTATCTAGAATATCTATATTTATACATTTCCTCTAATTATAGTACCTTTGGCCAGGCCATGACCAGAGAAACTGCATAACAAACTTGCATTGGGTATCACATTTAGCCTGCTTTTCACTTTATAAACCAATCTCAGGTTCTGGCTCTGGCTCTGGCTCTGGCTAGGGGCGCGCACAGTGGGACAACTGTTGCCGCCTGCTGTTTTGGGTGTGCGTGCCAGATAATCATAAGAGATATCTTTCCGATGAGCTGCAGCAGTCATATTCTCTCACCGGGTTGACAGAAGCGCCTACCTGTTGTCATCAATTAGGTAACAAGCACACGCAGCCGATAAATATCCCCAGTCCGTGCATCTACAAATGGTTCAAGCTGCTCGCTCTGATCCAAGATCTCTTATCTGATTTGCAAATAAAAATGTATTTCATGTGGCCACAGCGAAGGCACGCTTAGAGAGAGAGAGAGGGAGCGGGAGACAGAGTCAGCTCTATTGCACTCATAATTTATAGTTCATGCAAAGATTTGGTGGGGGCAGGGAATTAGCTGGGCGACTGGCTGCCTGGCAAATTAAGCACTAAAATAAACGACCAATTTACTGATTATGCAAAACATGCAATTAATTTATTCCACTCCACATTTATTCCAAAACTTCCATGCCGTGGCAGTAACTGCAACTTGTTGTTGTCTCGCGAAATTGTCGCAACGAGTGGGGAAAATTAATTGCTGCAACAACAGGTGGAAAATTTATTTGGAATCGCGCTGACAAACAGGCATGTAGAAAATGCATCTACTGCTGCTGCTGGCCAAGCCAAGGCCAAGCATAGGGCCAATTTATTATCTATAATTGTGGCTGGAGGCATTTGCATATTACGATTGCTAATTGGCTTAGATATAAGCTATTTGCTGTGGCAATCGCTTGACTGAAATAATTCTCATTTAATTTTATTGCCAAAAGTGAAGCGAAGAAGTGAGGGCGTTGTTTAGCTTTTGTTGAACTAGAAGCTCGAGGTAGTTAAATAACATTTGCATATGCATTCACTGCCGATAGACGTTTCACTTTGGCCGTGTGACGCCTTTTGTTTTATGGGTTATACCAATCCAAAGGTAACGACCATTTCGGAGCAGTTCACAATTAAAGGTTCAGGCCTCGAAGGGGCTACTGTATTGTGAAGGTCCAGCCAGTTGTGAGCGCTGCCACGGCGGGTCATAAAACGAGCGGCGTTGCTTTAAGAAGCCGCATATAAATCACATTGAAGCCAGCGGTCGGGCCATAAAAATTGCAGTTGCTGAATGCACATATATACATATATATGTATATATATGTTTTTCGTGTAGTTCTTAGCCCGGCCGGCCACACGCACAATTCCGCAGAAGTTGGCCGACAAACAAGGCCGCGCGCATGAGCCGGCCAATCAACCAAAATGTCATAATAATGATGGCGTTCCGGGCGGATCCGACAGGATGCTTATCTTGTTAACACCGCGTACCCCGCAACCTACTGGCGTTAACTGCAGCGAGTCCAATAAAAACTAAATCGGGAAGCGATCTAAAGCAGCGCATACAAAGTGGATTTTGTCTCTCTTTTATTTAGCAGGAATTTCGTCAAGGCAATTGGCAGCGGCAAATTAATTAAGTTCTCAGTGGGCATAGGCATATATATTATAAATACGTGTGTGTGTGCACATAAGAACTGAAGCAGTACAAAAGTTGAGGCTTGTTTCAGTAATAGATTTCATTACTCTGAATAGTCGCCCCATCAATCAATTGGTAAAAGCATTTAAGCCGCGTTTCGTGTCAACTGGCAACGCGTTTAAGGCCCTGCTTAGAAGGCTAAGCCTCGGCCTCGGCCTCGGGCTCGCAGCGCGCAGCGCGCAGGTGTTGGCGGCGACAAGAAGCTGGAGGACAAGTTCTTAACGTCTATAAGCAATTAAAGCCACAAATAATGCGCGAGGCGATAAATTTTGTTAAGTGCGTTCACATGAAAGTTGTCAAAAAGCGTTTGAGAAATTTTCACCGCAAGCGACACACACACACACACACACACACTCTCAGAAAAAAAGCCCACAAAAATCTTGAGACATGACTTTGGATGTTTATCAAACACCTCTGCCAATGCGTGAGGCCTCGAGGTGTGGCACCAAGCATGCCGCACGGCTCCATGCTACACGCAAGCCCCAGACCTCAAACTTGGGAGACGACGACGACGACGACGACATCGCCTGATAGCCAGGCGATAAGCAACATTACCGTACAATTTTCAATTAACACGAGGCAACTGTAAAGCGGACTGAGGACCAGCTCAGCGCAGCTCAGCTCAGCTTGGCTCGGCTCGCTTGGCATTCCACATGGCCCGATGGCCCGTGCTTGGCTCTGCCGGCAGAGTGGCGCTTGCAGGCACAGGCAAACAGTCTGCAGCTCCTCTACAAATTGCTCAGTCTGTTGGCAATTTGGCTGGTGGTGCATCGATCTCTGGTAGCCAGCACCACCAGAGCTGACCACTGTAGACAATTTATCATGTGAGCTGCCGTCTAGTGGCGGTCGTAAAAGCTCTTTATGGCTGCTTCTGCTTCTGCTCCTGCTCCTGCACCGGCTCCTGCGCCTGCTCTAACCATATCCAGCCTAAGCCACATACTCAAAGCGCCTCTTGGCCAATTGCTTTTCTGCTCGCGTTTCACTTTGACAGTTTGCATTGAGCTGTCGTTCGCTTTTATGCACAAAATGATTTACTCTGCTCGCCCATGTGCAACGCTCTCCATTTTAATGTACGAAATAATATTTATAGTTTCATTGACTCAACAATTGTAGTCGCAGAGTTCGATTCTATTCCAATTAAAATAATATATATTATTTAAATTATATTTTTGGAATTTAGTAAATTGCCCAATAGAGCTCATAATAATACAAGAAATATTATCTATATAATTTGGATTTTTATTTTATTTTTTATTTTCATTTTATTGCAAGTTTTCCAATCTTCAGATTTTATACACGAACACGAAATAAATATTTTCTATTTATCTAGCCATCATAGCGCCCAAGCTCACAGAGATTCTACATACAATAATAATTTTAATTTTAAAATTTTGTAATTTGCCCAATTTTACTCCATAATACTACAAAAATAGTGTTTATATAATTAATTAACATTTATAAATTAATATCTATATAGTTTTGTAAATTTACCAATCTTTAGATTTTATATTCGAACAGAAAAAGAAATCATATTACCAATGCATTCCATCCGAATTTCCTACATATCTAGCTATCATGGCGCCCAAGCTCATGGGGTTTATTCAGTTACAGATTTAGCTTTGCGAAAACCAAACACTAAATTTTCTTGTTGTATAAATTTGAAGTTATGATTGCTCTACCAAGACTCGCTTGCGCCAGTCACTCGCTCGGCCCCTGTTCCGGGGGCAACCAGAAGGGCTGCAGCTGCGCGGCAACGCAGCAGACGCTGCGGCACTCGAGTAGCTGTGATAAGTTCGTTGTGTTGATGGTGCGGCACGGCGAGTCCGAGTGGAACCAGAAGAATCTCTTCTGCGGCTGGTACGACGCCCAGCTGAGCGAGAAGGGACAGAAGGAGGCGATTGCGGCGGGCAAGGCCATCAAGGATGCCAAAATGAGGTTCGATATAGCGCATACTTCGGTGCTGTCGCGAGCGCAGAAAACGCTCGATATCATACTGAAGGAGTGTGGACAGGAGGGCATACCGGTACAGAAGTCGTGGCGTCTCAACGAGCGCCACTATGGCGGTCTGACGGGGCTCAACAAGGCGGACACGGCCAAGAAGTATGGCGAGGATCAGGTGAAGATCTGGCGTCGCAGCTTTGACACGCCTCCGCCGCCCATGGAGCAGAATCACCAGTACTACGAGTGCATAACCCAGGATCCCCGATACTGCGATGGGCCCAAGCCCGGGGAGTTTCCCAAGACCGAGTCGCTAAAGCTGACCATCGAGCGCACCATGCCCTACTGGAACGAGGTGATTGTGCCCCAGATAAAGGAGGGCAGGAAGCTGATCATTGCCGCGCACGGGAACAGCCTGAGAGGAATCGTCAAGTATCTGGACAAGATCTCCGACCAAGCCATCATGGAGCTGAACCTGCCCACGGGCATACCCTTTATCTATGAGCTAGACGCCAGCATGGCGCCGCTGACGTCCATGAAGTTCCTGGGTGATCCCGAAACAGTCAAGAAGGCCATGGAAGCCGTGGCCAAGCAGGGCAAGGCTAAGTAGTTACTTTTAGGGTTCGACGCATTCGCTGCAGAGCGCAGCTAAATAAACTGCCATAAATACGAGAAGAAGGTCAAAATAATATATTGCCCAATGCACTTGCATAGATACTGGGCACAATCTGTGTTTGTATCTGAATCCGAATCAGAGTCAGAATCGAAATCGGAATCGGAATCGAGAGAGTGAGCGAAAAACGCGAATGTCAAGCAGCAAATAAATTTATTTGATTTTAATTGACAATGAAAAGTCAACAAAGGCTGGCAGAGCACAGTCGAGCCAAAGTTATATACAAATACGTAAATATATGTATGTGTATATATATTTATGCAGATGCACACATATGTATATGCAGATATGTATATGCATGTATATAGAGCGATATCTGGCTTCAGTCTGCAGAGTCTCGACCCAATCCCAGTCTCATTTCGACGTCAATTTTAATTGTTGTTGCTCGGGTTCAGTTGGAATTTCTGTTGCGCGACATTCAAATGGGTCGAATTTTAATTTGTTTAAATGAAATACTCATTTAGGCTTTATTGACAAACAAATTGAATTGATTGATCTAAATGAATTTATGCGGTCAGCGACGAGCGTCTAACGAATACCCAAGACCAATCTCTCAGTCTCACTCTCTCGCTAGAACTCTCCTGCTCTCAGCCTTACTTCGCCCCCATCTCGCGCCTCATGCTCCAATGCACACTCATAATAATATTCTCAATAGTATTTGTATTCTCATTCATATTCATAGCTATGTATGTAGTTCTTTAGTCACTATAGATTTTCTAGGCATTACGAGCTTTAACTGGAACTGGAACTGGAAATGAAGCGCATTGCAATGCTTTGCCAAGCGGACAGTGTGACCATATACTATATTATATTATCGTGCTTCTACGTTTACTCAAGTCTGAGTGGGTATTCGAGGGGTGTGATACTTGCCATACAAAAGCTCGTATTGTAAGGAATATTTGGGGACAAATTCTTGGTATGAGTAAGAGAAATTCTAAGATTTCTCTTCTCTTCTAAGATTTTTTACACACCTCGCATCATAAAAATATTAAATTTTTGTTATTTTAGTTTTCAAAGGCTATGCTAAATATAAATTAAAAACTACAAAACGAAACCTTTCATATAAATTTATATATAATTCGTCTACCTCGCTTTTTAGCCAACACTAAGAAACGACTAATACCTCCTGCCAAGAACAAACCGTATAAATATTCAGTTATATATAGATTTTAACACTGAAAACTAGTTAATACTAGTAAGTAAAGCTTACATATTTAAATTTTTTATTCAATAGCTTTCCATAATAGGAATGTTATTCCAATAAACCAAACCTAGCCTCTTAAGTGCCATAAAAAGTCTTCTCGGAGTTTCGTTGACGTGTTTTCAAAAGACGTCATTCATTGTGATGGCTTTATAAATTCAACTAACAACTACTTTATGAGGAGCAAAGTAGTTCTAGATTACATCTAAAGCACAAATGGAATTCAAAGATGTTAGTAGACGAATGAGAATCAACATTTCAGCTGCGATAAGCTCGACTTGATTCATTCCAAAGCGAATGAATTGAGCTGCCTGCATGAACTAAGTTCAGCTCTTGGCTCTGAGGCTCTTTTCGCCAGTGCCAATCTGTTGCAGTCAAATCGAAGAGCGTGAGCTTCGTATTATTTGTTTGGAACTTAATTATGTAACTGGCAAGGAGAGCCGCCTGGGCCATCGCTCGCTTTGGTTCCACTACAAATACGAATGCAGCATAGAAATTGAGGGAACATAAAAATGTTTGCACTTCGTATTTGTCGCACATAAAATCTAATATCGAATTACAAGAGCCGTGCCACAGTTCCATGCAGCATGCGGCATGCGGCTTGTGGCATGCAACCGGCCAAGGGGGCAGCCGACTGGAGTCTGTGAAGCGTGCGTGTTAGCGAAACTTTGTCTGTCTGACTAGTTGCCTGGCTGGCTGGCTGACTGCCTGTAAGGCGTGCCCCCAGCTCCAGGCCACTGCCCCTCGCCGTCTCTTCGGCTGCCCATAAAGAAACTGAATTGAGTTAAATGTGCGATAAATTGCTTTTTGCATTTATCATGGTCCACAAGCTGGAGCCGAGCCAGAGCCACAGCCACAGCCAGAGCCAGAGCCAGAGCCGACCCTGAGCCAGGGCTGGGCCTAAGGCCGGGCAGAAGATGCTGCCAGGCCAACGACTGTGGCGAATATTGAACAAGATTTTTAATTAGCCGCCAAAAAAAAAGAAGAAAAGAGTCAAGAGACCAAATACAAGTAAATGAAATGAGACAAAGTGCAGGGCTTTTGTGGAGTTTATTGTTTGTGCAGATCCTGGTTGAGGATCGCGCTGATGTAGGGCAAATAGCTGGAGACGCGCGTGTAGACATCTGGCTTGCCCTGGGCACAGGTGGAGCTGCCATATGACACAATGCCCACCAGCTGCTGCTGCCTGCTGCCGCCGCTGCTGGCCAAGATCAGCGGACCACCCGAGTCACCCTGGAGAAGCGGATTAGCTGAGGCGAATCTCAGTGGAACGAGTCAGTTACTCACCATGCAGGCGCCCCGGCCCGGCGCGGACAGCGCGCAAATCTCGTTGGGCGTGACGCGAAAGCCTCGCTTGGCGCATTCCTCATTCGAGATGGTCCGATAGTCGAGCACCTGCAGCCGATCGGGCAGCTGAGCGCCCGTGCTGCTGGGCAGTGTGGAGCCCCAGCCGGTGAGCCGGACAGGTATGCGGCGGCCAATACGTTCGCTGTCACCCAAATGTATTGTGGATATATTGGCGTGCTGCAGCTGGAACGGCGGACTGACCTGCAGCAGGGCAATGTCGTAGACGATGCGCGGACTCATCGAGTACTGGGGATGCACGTGCTTGGCCACGATCCTGTGCCGCTGGCCGGCCTGCCTCCAGTTGAGCACGCCAGCGAGCACGCTGAAGCTCTGCAGCTCCAGCTTGTCCACGCAGTGGGCGGCGGTGAGGACGTGCTGCTCGCTGACTATGGAGCCGCTGCAGAAGTGACGCCAGCCAGCGCGGCGCATCATCTGCATGGAGACCTGATAGGGCACCGACTGGTTCATCAGCTGCCCGCCATTGATGCGAAAGATGTCCTGCTGCTGCTGCTGCTCCTGCTCCAGCTGGAAACCCAATTGTTCGCCCGCCTCGGCTAAGGGAGTCTGGAGCAGAGCCAGGCAGAGATTCAGAACGAGCAATTGATATTTCGCTGTTGGCATTTTGTCAGTCAGCGCTTTACGAATATCTCACAATCCATAGAGTCTTATCTTTTATACTAAATGAATCCTATGGATGCGCCGCCTGCAACTGTAGCTCAATCTTCATACATTTGCCCAAGATAAGGCGAACTTAAGCAAATGCTATGCAGATATAGATAAATGTTGCACATAGCTCAAGTGTGCGATAATAATTCAGGTCAGGGTTGCAGTCTGCAGAATATCAGATCAAATATTATGGCACTTTAGCCACTGAAGGTCAAGTTTATCTCAAGTTGAATACAGACCTGACAGTCAATACTCTATAATAATCAAAATTTTAGCAATTCACATTAGTTTCTTCAGTTTGTTCCGAGACTAAGAACTTATGCATGGCAATCGATTAACTTTCCCAACTTTAAACACGTTCCGTTGCGCCTAAACATATATCATAATCAACTTTGCTCTTGCCCAAAAAAATAAATAGAGAAGCAAAATAAATGAAATGGCGCTTACAATTATGAAAATCTTTGCAGACGCGTGAGAAGGTAAAGAGTCTTCCAAACGCAGTGAATGTGGCTAAAGAAACAATATATAAAGACTGGAGCTGGAGCTGGAACTGGGAATGGCGACTGGAGACTGGAGACTGGAGACTGAAGACTGGAAGCGGCGGCAGTCACACAGAGACCGAGACCGAGACCGAGACCTCAAATAGGAGTTCGCTACTGCACAGCTGCAGTTGAAATTGAGATGCAGTTGCAGCTAATACACACACTCTCAGACACACACACACACAGACGCACACATGTGCCACGTTCATGAACTTTGCTCGCTTAACCTCTTGTGGTTCCTGTTGCAGTTGCAATTGCAGCTGAATTTCGGCTTGCAGCGACTTACATATATGTATCTACCTGTGGCAATTTGAGCACCTGGCTCCACACACACACACACATATGAGTGCATGTGAACTCATTTTCCGTTTTCCTTTGGCTAATTTGATTTGTCTTTGCGTAAATTGAAAATGAGCCTCTCAAGG
Source organism: Drosophila navojoa (assembly GCF_001654015.2). Next base: position 98,533 of record NW_022045974.1, read on the forward strand.
ATTTCTCGCACACACCTGCAATCACTTAACTCGCTCAGGTGCTCCGTTTCGATATCGAACTCAATTCGAATTATGAAAATCGCAAACGCAAATTAAATTAGAGCTGCAAATTATAAAGAAAATCATGTAGATATATGCAGTAAATGTAGAAGATTGTTGAATAATATAAGCAAATGATTTCATATAATTATAATCACAATCAAAACTGTAGTAAAAATTGTGCTTTAAATAAATGTATTTATTAATAAGCATGTTATCAATGGCACGAGGACTGGGTCTAAAGTTAAGTCCATAAATGTTTTGTTGATGCAGTAGAAAAAAAAATAAAATAAAATTTAGCATTGCCAGAAATAAAATAAATATGCTTGGACTTTAGTTCAAGGAGATAGACTATATGGAAATGTATTTGGTAATAAATTCGGTATTTATGTATTTATAAAGATAAAGATACACATAAGCAGCTCTGAGTAAACGTATCTACATATTATTATGTATAAATATGAAAGCATGTAGAAGTAGGCGTGGTATGCTTATCTATAAACATAAATATACTATATGCAGATATGATATATGTAGCTATATAGCATTTGGTAGCCTAGCCAATCTCTGTCTGTATCTAAGCAGCTGCGTATCTATCTATATCTGTGAGTAGGCGTATCTCAGTATCTGAACTCCCCTTGCAGAAAGACAATTTAAGCTTAGGTACATAGCATAATAGTCTGAGAACTTTTCAGTTAGCTTATCTTATGGTAGGCGTGTCTTAGACTATGCATACAGATATCAAAGCCAGTGAGAATCTATTGGGTGCAAGATAGAGACTTTTCGCATTTGCCACACCCCCAATGGGCGTATATGCGCTATATATTTCGGAACTTAAATTAAAGACCATAGACGAACGAAGGCGAGCATTGCACATAACTCATTTTATTTACAAAAATAAGCATAATTAGCTAAGCTAGTTAAAATGGCAGTCTTACCGAAAGTCTGGTTTCAATTTAGTTGGCACATAAAACGACGCCCCAACCCAAACTCAATAGGTTCCTCCATTCTCTCACAATTACTTATATTCCCATCGAAATCACCCAAGAAATTAGTCGAAGTGGCCATAGGAAGTTCAGTTGGTGCCTCACATAACCGAATCCAAATTTAAGAAAGCAATTTCAGCTTTAGCCTGGCCAACATTCCCTCACCTGTTGGCCCGCTCAGCTGCAGTTGGAGCTGGAGCTGGGCAAGTGGAGGTGGCGCTGCAGACGAGCATCGTTCACGTGGGTGTGTGAAATAGGGCTCTGAGCCAGGCAGCTAAAGGAGAAGCTAGAGAATGCCAGAGAGCTGCGTGCTGGACATGGGCATGGACTTTGGCAATAGGTGGTGCAGGGCGTGGTGGTGTGGTGCGGTGTGGTGTGGTGTGGGTCGCATTGCACTCAGCATGCGATTTCATTTTGATAATAATGCCAAAGTCAAATAATTATAATGATCATGATTACAATCATCGATGCGGGCAGCGCCTGTCGAGGTCTCTGAGGCTGAGACCCAGGCTAAGGCTACGGCTATGGCTATGGCTATGGCTGAATGCTGTGGCATCATCAACGCAGCAACTTGGCCAAATGACTAAGCAATTTACCGTTTTGTATAGATTTCAAAGCCTTGCACCCATCTACAATAGCAACAGCTCCGCCCGCCCCTCTCAGCTCTAACTGCGCCTCTGACCGTGGCCCTGGCCGCAGCCCGCGCGCATCTTCAATGAAATTTCAGGTCAATTGTGTTCTGCGGCGGCGACTGCAACTGCGACTGCGTCTATATCTGCGCTGAGCTGCAACTATGCGCGGCGAGGGCCCCAGCCGAGTCAACCGCAGACTCAAACTGAAACTCAGACGCAGGCGCAGACGCAGACGCAGACGCAGACGCAACGCTTGCCAATTTCTATTTTCGTGCAGAATTCTAGGCTGTGTAGTCTCTCATTTTTTTTTTTTTAATTTTATTTTTATTATTTTTTGTGTGTGAACTGTGCAGCCGAATACACTAGCTTGGGAATATTTGGACACTTTTTTAATGCAACTTGCAAAATTATAGAATAAAAATTTTTAGATAATAAATTCATAAATTCATAAATTTATGAATAAAAGCTTTAGGTTTTTTTTTTATATATGTATTTACATACATGTTTTTCTTCCACAAATAATATTAAGAATCATAAATGGAAAATAAAGATTTCGAGAATATAAAATTCTAAACATAATCTCAATATTATTTTAGCTGTATCATATCAGCGGAGATCTAGTACGAGTAGGAGATTTTACCAGGCATTTGAGTGGATTTTCCATTGGAACTAACTTGACATGGAGGAACCTTATAGCTGTAAGGGTATTTCTGCTTCGACTCTTTCTCTCTCTCTCTCTCTTTTCATTTTCTTTTCTTCTTCTTCTACTTCTTCTTACACCTCCCTGTGCTTCGCCCATGGAGTGCAGCGCGTAGGCGCTTTCCACAGATTAATTGAAGTCATAAGCAATTGTAAACTTATCGCTTGGGTCTCTGGACGCGGCCAGACGTCGGTTGTGGGGGGCATTCGGATAACTTATTTCGCGTCTCTTAACTATTTTTCAGCTGCTGTTGCTTCTTCTTCTTCTTATTCTTCTTGGACTTTTGTTGCGGTTTTGTCGATTTATCGATTTGCAGGCAGAAGCAAACCGCATTGACAGTTAATTTCTTCTTCTTCATCATCTGCTGCTGTTGTTGGTTGATTTGGTGTTGGCGTTGCTTAATTTGTTGCTATATTTGATTGTGGCACACTTTGCGCAATTATTTGATTGCGTTTCCATTAAGCACCGATGCAGTTCAAGAGTTCAACAATCAGTAGCCAATAGCAGCTCATTTATTGTGCTCCATTCCCCGCTCGAGGTTAAATTCCATTTGCACTCACCCCACTCAATGGAATGGCTCGATTCGCACTAATAGCTGATGCCCGCTGCAAACTAATCAAACGGCCACAAAACAGAAACTCTCTAATTGAGTTCTTATTCAGTTGAACAACTTTGTTGTCCCCTTGAGTTGACTTCGATCTCTATGAACTAACAGTGTTCGTATGAGTGGATGAGTAGATGTAAAATTACATTTAAAAGTTTTAGTTTATAATATATTCAATTGTGTATTATATTTCATTCGTCTGCTTCGTTAAATATTTCTTTTAATTTCAATACTCTTGTCTTTCGTTAATATGAAAATGCATTGGATTAATATTTTAATATAAATTCTGTATTATATTGTGTAATATCGGTTTACTATATATTCACTATAATATTTCTCGCTCATTCTCATTTCCGGCTTATAATACGCATCGCTCTCCTATGCAATTCTCATAAGTTCTACTTGCATTTCATCTCAGCTGGCAACTCTTTAATATCTTTGATATTATTATTTTTGTTTTTCCTATAAACCAAGATATAAACAACAAACTTGTGCCATAATTAGACACATACACACACGCACACATACACACGCATATATTGGAATTAATGAAGAACGTGTAGAGGTGGAAATTGCGCTCTGCCAGAAGACAGTTGCAATTAATTTTCAATTAAAGCCGCATCCACATTTTAATTGTTTGTCTCCAAACGACAGCAAACAGCAAGTGGAATGAATAAACAAACATATGTTCCGTGGGAATTGCTATTCATATTTACACGCCAGTTGGGCGAAACCGTCCCAAGGCACCAAAAATTCCTAAATTCTCCCCTTTGGAGTGCAAAGCGGCGCTGATTTAGATTAAGGCACGGGTGGCAGCTTGGCTTTGTGGCACGTTTAGTTGGCACACCACACATACACACACACACACAGCAGGCACACACAATAAAAGACAACACACACACACACTCACCTCCTGTTGGGTGGCTTTCAGCAGGAATTTGAATTCGCGTCTTTTCATTTATGCTCGCAAGCGTAAGCAAACTTTCAAGACGGCAATAAAACTCGCTCCCAAATGCCATCAAGTTTCCGGAACCACTAAATTCACGTGGCGTCTCTTTGTGTGTGGGTGTGAGAGAGTGTATGTGTGTGAGTGTGTGTGTGGGTCTTCAGGCAGCTGCTGCCTTCAGCCTGTCACATTTCCATTAGCATTTGCCATTTAACTCATCAGCTCAGCATGCGTGTGTGTGTGCATGTGTGTGTGTGTGTATCAAGTGTATCATCTTGCTGCGCCTGCTTAGCACATTTATTACCCATATTTTGACATCCGGCTTTTATCCTTTCGCTCCTTTACGCGTTTTTACTCCCAACTCCCCCTTCCCTCACTCCTCATCCCCTAGCCATAATTGTTGCCTTTGGCAACAGGCGCCAGCCAAGCATATGCATATATCATATATCCCCACATTTTGCCATTCATAGCGTGGCAAAAGTTTATTATTTCCATTGTTGTTGTTGCTGCGGTTGTTGTTGCGGTTGTTGTTGTTATTATCCTGCTTACATATGTCCTGCGTTTTAATTATTCAGGCATTTGACAAACGCGCCAAGCGAGCGTTAAGATGCGTTTAAAAAGTTTTTGCGCCTACAATGGAAGAATATATATGTACATATATATAAAGTGGGAGAGGAAGAGAGAGAGAGAGAGAGAGAGAGAGAGAGAGAGAGAGAGAGAGAGAG
>NW_022045974.1:103174-199868 GCF_001654015.2 Drosophila navojoa
AGAGAGAGAGAGAGAGAGAGAGAGAGAGAGAGAGAGAGAGAGAGAGAGAGAGAGAGAAAGAGAGAGAGATATAGAAAGATAGAGATAGATAGAGAGAGAGAGAGAGAGGGGGGGGGGGAGAGAGATATTTATATCTATGCATATATGTATATTAATGGAGAGGGTACTTATACAGCATATACAGTTACAGCATATATATTTACAGGAATTTATGCTATAAAAAACTATCTCGTTTTTAAGATCTAATGCTTCAGCTCTCCTTTGTAATTCTCATGATTTCGCTTCATATTTGACTGAGCTGCGTTCTTAACTAAAAAGTATTTAGAGACAGTATATGCCATGAAGAGAATGAAAATAGAATTTCACCTTTATATAGTTTATGCATAAGCCTATGTTACTTATAGATAACATAATGAATAGCTATATATATGATATAGCTATATATGCATAGAATTTTATTTTCAATGATTATTAACTCATTGATATATTAAGTTCTGTTATGCTATTTTTAATATATCAGAGTCTTTCAGTCCTTAGACTCAAAGTCCCTTGAAATGCTTGCAGTAATTGATCGAATATCTTTGATGCTATCGACAATCATTAGCAGCCTTTGATAAATTGATTCTCTGTGGCAAATTTGACAAATTTGCTAATCAAACAGAATGTCAGCAGAAGAGACAAAGAGAGAGAGAGAGAGAGAGAGAGCAGGAGAGCAGGGAGAGGGAGACAGAATGTGGAACATCTTTTAGTTTGAGCTGAGCAGAGCTGAGCTGAGCTGAGCTGAGCTCAAAGGTGTTTTTAATTACTCGAAGTAGTTGACAAGAGGAACAATTAAAGGCCGACGACAGAGCCTTGGCTCCGGGTTGACATTTAACCAAACGGAAAAGTGCAAATATTGTCAGTTAGTCCCGGGCAGGAGTGAATGAATGGATGCTGCTGGCAGCAAGGGCAGCGGGCAACGTGCAACGGGTAAGGGAAAATGGAAAATGGAATGGAAAACCCACACAGCAACATCATTAGTGCCCCTCATACCTCTCCCTCCCACGGCCCGGCATCAGGGGATGCTCGACTTTGTCTTGAGAGTTGAGAAAACTGACAGTAAACAGCGAATGCTGCAGCAGGAGCCGGAGCAGGAGCAGGATTCCTTTCCCTGTCCTCCTCCCTCCCTCTCGTTTAACTGTGTGGAGATTTTCTAAAACTAAAATAATTTGCTAATATTTGCACAGCCAGAAAGCTGAGACGCCGCCGCGTTGCCAACATCATTAATTATTTCAGGCACAAACGCGAGGTGAGCTGAGGCGAGATTTCGTTCCCAGCTTCGTGCTGGAGGCGAGTTGCTTGAATACCGGTCGAATGCCTCTCTGAAAGGTTGTTAATTAATAGAAAATTCGCATTGGAATTTCACAATTTTTCCATTCACAATTTGACACTCTGCAGGACATCAAATCCAAATTTATCTAAGCATCAGAGACAATATTTATGATCTACAAGGAAAACTTTTATTTTTGATGCTTAACAGTTTTCTGTTAGGTGTTTGCTATGATTTATATACATATTATTTATATATGTACATATATATGTATATAAGAGCAGTTCAATCTTTTTGCAATTCCTATAAATCTGCACTCTTTCTATTTCCTATAAAAAATAAGCAATAAGAACGCTGTTAATTAACAGTTGCCAGGACTGTTAATGTAGCCAATTGGCAAACGACTCACTGTTAAGCTCAAATAAGAATTTTTTAACGAAACTCAACGCTGCAAAGATGCTCAGCAAGCTACACTCATTCACTCGCTCACTCATTCACTCGCTCGCACACTCACTCGCTCGCACACACGCTCTCCTGCTCACGCGGAGCGCCGCCCCTTTTGCTTGAGTGCTTTTGCCTGTGTGTACGTGCGTGTGAGTGAGAGCGCGTGCAGAGCAGTGCAGCGGCTGGTGCTCATTTTTTATTTGCTAATCAAATTGTGTGCTACTCTAACCTTCGGACTTGCACTATAAGACCTCAGCTGCTCCAATTGTGTGGCGCCTCGTTGGGTGTGCGAGCGAGATGGCCAATTGCAGAGACAGTGGCAGAGACAGAAGCAGTGGCAGACGCAGGGGCAGGGACAGAAGCCGAGAGCGAGGCAGAGGCAAGAGAGATGAGAACATTTCCAGTTGGAGGCGAACAGGCGACAGCCAAGTGGAGCACACACGCAGCATTTGCCAGCGTCTAACGGTTTCTAGTCGCATCTTTGTTTTTGTGGCATATGCTTATCAGTCCGCGCCGCTTATCACGTTGAGCAATGGATTTCTCGTGTGCTTCTCTGTCGCGGGGCTTCTGCTTATTTATTCTTGAAGTAGCCATAAAATATTGAGATTTTTACAGTCGAAAAAAACGAACTGCTTATCAGCAGCAGCGAAAATCTATAAAGATTAAACATCTACCAAAAATATAAAAAATAAATAAAAGCAAATCAAAAATGATTCGGAATTTGTAGACTTTGTGACATAAGCTGGCAACAGATAATTCCGCATTGAATGAAATCATTTTGCTATATTTACTTGCCCTTTCGAGGGGCGGCCGCAGAGGTTCACATACAGCTATAATTAATAACTTGTTGTGCCAATACACAAGCGCCGTTTACCCCTTGAACCGCTTTGAACCTTCTCTCCTCGCAACAAATAGCCCTTTCCGACCCTTGCCGCAAAGATGCTGCAACTCATTCATCACAAAAAAGATTTCCTTTTTGGGTTGAAAAGACGAGAAAAAAAAAATTAATTTTTGTTAAAGAGTTCATAAAGAGAAAGGGATGAGTGTCGGGACCCTCTAGTGCCTTTAGGGTGCAGATCTCGAGAGATCAAAGATGCTGGTCCATTTAGCCAATATGTGTCTGGGGTTAAGAACCAGAAGTGTGTTTACTTTTTTGCCTCAAATCTTGAACTTTCTTTATTAATTGCCCCTGACGTGTTGTCAGAGGCGATTCAGGTTCAGAGGTGCTAAGCGGTTTGGTCCAGTTAAGATGGGAAGCAGCAGCCAGAGTCGGCAACTGATGGACAGTTGACCGTTGCAAACGGACATTTCCTGAGAAACTTAACAGCTAACATCAAAATTCATGTTTCCTTTGACAGTTTTTAAAGCAGAAATTTAAATGTAAAATTTAATCTCTACAGTGGTTCATCAGACACTACTTTAGATTCTTTTTCATTGAAAGAATATTTATACATTTGCTAAAAGGGATTTTCATTAGGCTTAAGATATATTTATAATTTAACTTTTTTATTAAAATATTTTTTTTAAATAAAAAATAAAAAAAGTTATTAAATAAAATGTTGTAAATTCCCTTTACTCTCTTTCAGCAGAAGTTTTGCTAAATGCAGTTCTTCAAATTCGATCTATGTAAAATATCAAATAAATACAAACTTTTTATAAACGTTTTCCTAACTCTCCTTTTTGTTTGCATAGCAAATGTAACAACAACGATTTTCACCTCCACACCCAAAAAATGGAAGAAGAAAAGGAAATTCATTTCAACACATAAAAATCGAATTAGTCACAGCAACAGATAAAAATGATAATTAATGATCTTTCAGCCAAAAACCAAAAATTTGTGTAAATGCGTTGAGTTTTCGCGCACTTTTCCAACGCAGCTACGCCTACCCTGCGGCAAAACTGGGAAATGCTGAGCAAAAACGTTGGAAAATCGAAAAAAAAAGGCAACTATAAAATACGAAATCCAAATTATTTGCAGCGAAAAATGCATTGAAAATGGGCAGAAATAATGTCAAGCGTAACAAGGGAAAAGCGGAAAAACGGAAAAGCAGGCTGGTCGGCCAGCGGGGAAGGGGGACAGCGGACAGCGGCATATCAAGATCGTGCCTGAACTAGGGCAACTTTTTTTTTTTTTTTTTTGCATATGCAATGGCATAGAAAATTGTTGCACCCCAAAGAGATCGTATATGTGTGCGTGTGTGTGTGTGTGTGTGGCTGTTGCTGACCTTTGACCCAGTTTCTTAGGCTTTGCCAATATTTTTGCATCTTTGGCTTTTGCATATGCAGCAGCAGCAGCCGCAGCAGCCGTCGCCCTTTGAATATTTCATCTCATTTCCCAAACTCATTTGCTTTCTTTCATTGAAGGTTCGATGAAAATGGAAAACTCTGTGAGTTGGGTATGGAAATGTGCAAAGAAAAGCCGCGTGTCGTCGGGCAGCGCCCAGTTTTCTTCTTTCTTCCTACTTTGCGCACTTCAGAAATTGCTTTGTCTGTGTTTTACCTTATTGTTAGTATTATTATTATTTTTTGCACCTTTGTTGAGTTGACTTTATTATTTTTGTTTACGCATAATGCATAAATATTTATTGACAGCTCGAGGCATAAGCGTATGAGAGCAATACGTATCTGGACAATGGATCTGGAGCAAATTTTCACGCATTTTCTTTCATAATTTTGCAGGAATAAAGAAAATCCATTTCGCGCCCAAAACGAGATTTCGTTGGGCAAAAAACGAAGAAAATGAGATAAGTGAAGCATGAAAAATGTTGAGCTTAAGATCAGCATGGGATTTGATATCTGATAGTGTCTATAGAGATATTTTCCAAAATGTATTTATTTTATAGGTCTTTTTATATATATTTTTTCTATTTATTCATTTATTTTCTACTTAAATGCAAGAGCGGAGTAAATGGATATGTCTGGATATACCTGGAATTTAAATGTGGATTAAATACAGTTTATATACAAAGTTATATATGATAAATATATATAAAGTTTAAGAAAAGACAATTAAGAAAAGAGCTTTTAGTTAATCGCAGCAAGCTGAATAGATAGTCTATTATATAAATATATCAAGTATGTCTGCTTCTTCTACTAAGCAAAACTGTTTTTGTACAGCAGTTCTATATGAAACTCACGAAAAATCATTTCAGCATTCTTAAATGACCTATAAACACAGCATTAACTACTCTTCAACCACTCAAGAGACTAGAACTCTTCTAACAGACTACATTTTCAGGCCCAGCTTATGATACCTATTCAACAACGTCCCATGGAATAGCTCACATATAAATCTAATTAACTGCTCTTCTAGCTTCATATAGCATTCATTTCTATAGCAAAAATCACTTTTATAATACCTATATATGATGCTTAGAGAAGAGCTCCATTCTCCGCATAGCTGACAACCGAAATATCAATTCAATCGAAGGTGCCAACTGCCTTTTGTCAGCCCCTTTTGACACGCCTCATTAAAACGAGCGCAATCGCCACCACCAACGCCTAGGACAAGGGCCGAAGCGCTCTTCCCCCTTCCAGCGCTATCGATATTTGGTGCTAATTGAATTAGGCAAGTATCGGGATGTGTGAAGCAGTGGCCGAGCCATCAGGACATCTGCCTCGAATTTGATTGCGCAATCAAAGCCTCATATGGTGGATGTCTCATAAGATATGTGCGCAGCGATACGATTGTCATGCTTATGCGAATGCTTTGTGGACTGTCACGCATAATAAGCCTCGACGGCCAGAGGCAATTGCGATTTCATTTTTATGATTTTCTAATGAAAAATCACAACTGAAGATCTTCGAGCTTCGCGACGGCAGCTGGACAAATAAGACGACCAACCCTTCGGCCAAAGACAACAATAACGGCTCGCCATTGACCTCTGCTGACCTCGGGCATTACTTGCATTTGCATAGAACGTTAAAGCTATGGACAATTGAGTATATGTTTTTCTGGAATATATTTCATTGCATGATTTTCTACAAATTTTTCTTGTTTTCATTTCTTTGGGATAAAACTTGAATTCTTTTTGGGTAAAAAATGTGAAAATTTTTAATGAATTTTCGCTGAATGGTGAGAAAGAAAAACTTCCCAAATATAATAGTAGGGGAAGCCAATTGAACCATAAGATTGAAATGTATACCTCAATTCTCGCTTTAACGCAGATCCTAAGTTTCTGTGCTCATAATTCCTTGATTGACATTTCGCTGGCATTTCCATCAAATTGCATTTATATACGGAGTTCTTTATATGTCTCTGTGTCTTTTAATTGTATTTGACATAGTTGCCAAACAAGATCTTAATTTTTGCTAGGGTCTGGCTCAGGGGTCGCAGCATCTCGAGTCTTGCTTCAGCTTGATTGCCTAAAGCCGACAGCTGCCCTTTGCCGCTTGCAAGCTGAAGTTGGCATTGAGCTTCTAACTGACATTTGACCAATGGTCAGATGGCTTGCCAAAGGGTTGCCCTCCATGGATGCTGCAAGGCTATCTTTAGAATTAATGAGGTTGCAATGGGCGAAAGTAACGGAAAGTATGTCAATTCTAGTTGTCTTTAGGGATTTCTCTGATATTGCTTTGAGAGCGAAAGTCATGAAGGAAACTCAACCAACTTTCATTCAGATTCAGCTGATAGTTATAAAGTAAGCTCCATCTCTCTCCTTGTTGCCATTGCTTTGGTAAGAGTAGATGATACTAGTGAAATTTACATGAGGCCACAATTTAGTGTCCCGATCTATTCATAATCTCTTTAAATAAAGAGACATTTGCGCTGTGGTTAGTGTTGATTGAAACTTAACTGTAATATAAATTTAAATATATAGTACAATCCTATCCCATTAATCACATATGTATATCTATCATTAAGTTTCAATTTCCATCCTGAACTAAAACTAAAACGGTCAATTCAAAGAGGAATTTCTCAAATCTCTCAAAATTGTCAGCAATAAAAAACTTCAGCTAATCAAAACATCTAATAAAGTATCATATGGCTCAAACCCCTTCGGGGACATGGCTTCTTTTTTTTTTTTTTTGACTGCACAAATTGCTTGATAAAAATACAATTGCGGCTAGAGAACAATAACAGATAACAGAGCGAAAAATAATAACTGAAATGGGTTTACTAATGTTTTGCGGTTTTCGATTTCAAAAGGATGCTGGCAAAAGGATCACGAAATTGATACATCGCGAGCGAAAAAGGGGTGGCAATTGCTACCTTCAGGACAACGAGTTGAGTTGCGCCTGGGCCGCGGTAGGTCCGTCTCATGTATCGCATTACAGTTGCAGATTGCAGATCTCTAACCCGCCGAGGCAGGGCTCGTGCCTGCTAGAGGCTAGAGGCATTATCTAATTACCGCATTAGTTGGCCGAGACCAGCTGCCACGTGGGTGTTGGCCAAGTTACGGCATACCGAATACCAAATAGTTGGCCAGCCCTTGGGCGCATGGTTTTGATGTCTTTGTCAGCAGCAGCAGCGGGAGTAGCAGCAGTTGGCAGAGTCACAGGAAGCCAGGACAATGGTCAATGGGCAACACCTACTGAGCCAGCATTGACTTGATTTACGTGCTGACGAAAGGACTGCAAAGAGCGACCTGCGACACAACACAAAACACACAGCCACGCCCACACACACAGTCATACAGAAGCCGAGCGTGTGCTGTGTCTGTTGGCAAAAATAATTGGCCATATTTATGAGGCATTTTAGCCTTTTATGCCTGGCATATTTCCTTTGCCATTTGTGCATCTATTACCACAAATTTCTTTAGCTCGGACAACTATGTTAGTTGTAGTGGCCCACAATTGTTTTAGGCCTTGTTTTTGCGGCACACGAACTTCCTTCCGTAAGCAATTTCATGCTCATTTTGTGGGCGTTCAAATTGGTTTATTGTCCCCGAGGCCAGATGCTAGAGCCACAATATACAAAAAATAATAGAGGACCGAAGAAACAACAAAAACTGTCCTGTGGCCATTCGAGCCAGTCCAAGGCGTGGATATCTTTATGTTCAGGTGATTAACGCTGTGGCTTCTGTTTGATATCTCTGCTCCTTTTGCCAGCAGGCGGCACAGAGAGATTTATAATAGTTTTGTATAGTTTATTTAATCTCCTCTGGAAGCAGAAATAAGGGCCATTTAATTATAAGTTATCAAGAAATAGTTGGTGTTTGCTCGAGTATGCTAGGAAATATTTATTTTATTGATCTAAAATATTAATACATACATATATTCCATATTCATTAATTTTAAAATAATGTTCTCTATTTTTATTATAATTAATAAATAATTTTAAATTGGTATTTATACTATTATTATATTTTTTATAAAATTCATTCAAATATATGTATGCTAAAAATATTATGTTTATAATATAAACGCATCATAAAATAAAATACCAAAAATTATTCTATAATGATATTATTATTAATATTTAATCAAACTGAATTTTTTTTAAACAATTAAGTATCTACATTTATTTTTATTTTTTATTATTTTTTCTTAAGAGAACATTATTTATTTATTTTGAAAAAATATGTTTATATTATAGAAATATCCTAAATAGATCTACAAAAATTATATTTCGTATTATATAAGATTTATATATAAATTAAATTGCATTGAAACTCGATTTTGCTAGAAAGCTGTGTACAGCTAAAACTATAAAAATATATATAATATAAAAATATCCTAAATAGATTTATAAAAAATATGCTTCGTACTATATAAGATTTATATATAAATTAAATTGCATTGAAATTCCATATTGCTAGAAAGCTGTGTACAGCTAAAACTATTTAAATTACGAAGTGATCTGCTCCGTTCACCTCTAAAGCCGCTCACTGAACCCTGAACCCCGTGCCCCGAACCCTTTGCTCCCGAGTGCGTCCACATTTCCATCTAATATTTCACAAGAGCTGCGCTCACATGAGGTCGTCTACCGGTCCGAGAGATGCTGCGCGCAGCCACGAGGAGATCAACAAACTGTTTAACCCCTTTTAATTTGGCCAGCCACTTTTTATTGTGGCCAACAAATAATGTTATATTTCAGTAAAAAAAAATAAACAAAAATAAGCCGAAATGGAATGAAGTTTCGCAAACAAATATATTAAAATGTCAACTAGGCAAATGTCAATATGCTGGGTTGATTCGGCACAACATCAATTATATTATTCACCGAGTATAATTTGTTCCCCCACTCCGATTTCTGTTTTGTGATCTCTGCCGGCTCTCATTTAATTGTCGCCAGCGCCTGGCGGGAGGGGCTTGGGTTAAATGCATTTTGATTTTGCAACTGGCTGGGAAGTTCGTGATCCGCGAACTCTTCGGCAATCGGCTTGACATTTACAAGCCGCTTGCACTTTTGGTTTTTAATTAGATGAGGCCCAGGCCGGTTGGGTGGTCTCCCAGCTCTGGGGCTTGCGACTCTGGACTCTGCTGATTATCGACGCCAGCGCTTAGATCTCGCCGTCGATTAAGCTGCTTAATGGCATTAACATGATTAAGTAAGTGCTGGGCAGAGAGTGTGTGGACAGGGGGCTCAGTCACCCGCTGGCTGCCCTTTGTAGGGGCCCAAACGGGGGGCCTTTCATTCATAATTCTCTCTTCGCGTATAGAAAAACAACTTCTGCGGCAGCTAATTGAACAATTGATCTCTGATCGCGCATTCATAAATGTGAATGTGAATGTGAATGTAAATGTGAATGCTAAGTGAATGCATATGAATGCGAATTGAATAAGCCAGCGACTAGGCGACTAGCTGCCCAGTCTAACTAGAGCTCGAGCTTGCAGTTTAGGGGTTCAATTGTTATTTTGTCGGCTCTCTGGCCGAACTGGTCGGGCTTTAGTTTTGGGGTGGTTCGTGTCAAAGGTCAAACTGCACGAAAACTTCCCATGGGTCAGTCTGTTTTTTGGGCATAGAAAACTCGTTTCTGCACCAATTTCAATAACCTCTTTTTGGCATTAAAATTTTAATATGACCTTTGAACTTGGCCAAGGCCCGCTTGAGTATAGGCCAACAGACCATACATTGTATATGAGTATTTCGAGAAGAAGTTTCCTCGTTTTTGGTGGGAAAGCGTCCAGCAGCAGCTGCTCAAGAAACAACCAGAAATTTATCAGTTATCAGCGGTTTCTAAAGCAAAGTCTGGCGTGTGTAAATTTGTTTTCAGACTATTTGCAGTTAGCGGCAAGATTTTCTTAGCTGGAGTCCCAACTATTTCATGAAAGAGATATGCACTGCGTTACGCAATACACCCCGACTTTCTCACCAAATTTATTTTTATGAATGAACTCACATAGAGACTTACAGTACCCCAAAAGAGTAGAGCTCTGCGGCCTGAAGGAAGTGCGAGCATGCGTAATGCAGTAAAAGCCAAACAATCGACCAAAACAAAGAGAGAGAACAAACGAGATCTTCTAAGTTTATCAGAGTGCAAATATTTGTCATCATAATAGAGCAGTGCAGTGCAACTGGGTCGTCGAACGAGGCAAAAGTTTAGATGCGCATTGGACTGCGGGCCAAGCCAAGAGCATGCACAATCTTGTCTACCAGAGGTGAAAAATGTTGTGGGAACTATGTGGAAAATCTATCTAGAGCGCTGACTAGCGGAAGTCTGAGATAAGAAGCTGCGGTTCCGTTTAGCAATTAAATGTTTATAAATGTAATGATGAAATCTGTACAGATATGCATTTTTGGTATCAGAGTGGAATAGAGCTATTCAAGAAATCAAAAATATTTCACTAGGGCTGCTCATTATCTCAGACAGCAATGTTAACTAAGAATTCAAATTATTTCCGCACGTATCACATATGAGCTCTTGAGCCCCTCCCACAGTTGTCATTCTGCTGTAATTTACGAATATAAAACTGCCTAAGTGATTCGTTCACATTGCTGAATAACATCTGTGTGTATGTTTGTCATTTAGTGCTTTCATTATTGCCTTTAATGCAAATCGAATTCCATACGATACGCTTCACATCCGGTCCGCAGTACGCAAAGCTAGCTATACGATTTCTTAAGCATTACATTTCTCGAGTCGGTTAATTACTTCCTTGTGAAATGCAAATCGCAGGCATTAGGCATGCGCGATTGACCACACCGGGTCTCGTTTAGTAGGTAGCTCTGCCGCAGCGGAACCAGGTTATTCAACACCTTCGAGGCAACCCTCTCGAATCGAAGTCGCAATTGCTGAAACCCAATCATTCGCTCACAATGCATTGTGCGGCTTTGATTGCCTGACGGTGTCGTGTTTCGTGCTGGAACTGGAGCGACAGTTGCCAATGCCCAGCTCCTGTTGGCAGGGTTTGCGGTCAATAAACGACCCTTTAGGGCTGCCACGCAATATTTAATAACAATTGATATAAATATTGAAAGTATTATTGAGTCATAATTGACCAAACGAGAAGGGGTTGCACTCGCATCGTGAGAGGCTTCCAGTGTCTGGGCCGCGACTATAAATAGACACAGTTAACTGGTAATCCTTATCTGCGTGCAGCTTATCTCGAATTAGAGTTAGCTCGGGTTCTTGGAAATTGAGTCACTTGTTGCTTGGGGGGGAGCAATAAATAAGATTTGTTCAATTGGAAACTGCATCCATATCTGGGCGATAAGCCACAGAATCATCACGCTTATCGACTGCGAACTGGAGCAGGCGGGGAAGCAGAGCGAGTCCGCGGCAGATAACACTCGATCCTATCTCCTCTTACAGTTCATTAGAATCATAAATAAGTCAGCAGCATGCCGTGATAGCAAAGGATTTGTGTGCGTTTTTTACTTGATTGGAAAAGTTTTGCTGAGCTCCCCACATCCTCATCCTGCCTCTGTGACTGCATATGCATATATAATAATAAAATGTCACATATTTCTCACGGAAATGCTTTCCTCTCCTCTTCTTTCTGTTTTTCTCGCACTGTAACAAATTCCAGCGAGTGCAGGGAGTGCACGCCTTCGGGCAGGAATTCCCCCGTTTATAGTTAAGCGCTGTTCGGAATCGATTGGGTCTCCACCATAAATTGTGATCTTCCACGGCCAAATTGTCGTAGATCCTCCACAGGAATATGATTTTATTTTTTTAATGCCTCTCCAGATGTTCTCTGAGCACTACACACTACCATGTGTCGAGGTTTCTCTGCTCATTTAAATACGGTCTCTCCCTCTCTCTCTCTCTCTCTCTCTCTCTCTCTCTCTCTGCTCGTTTCTCACACTCGTGTAGCTAATTTGTGATTTCTGGTGTTTTCGGTGTTGGATTTTTGGTTGCGTGTTTGTTTTACGGTTGCTTTGTCAACTATTTTCCGGCTATTGATTTCATAGTCGATGCTGTTGTTGTTGTTGTAGCTGTTGCTTTATTGACACTCGAGTGGATGGATGACATGCAAGTGCCGCAAGATCTAATGATTTATTGACATGTTTACCATACCGAGGTTAGAGGGTGTGACGTCAGGTATACCAAATGGGAAGTGAGCCGAGGTGGACCAAACGAGCGCAGATCGAGTTGAAAATATTGATAGAACGATCGAGCAAGTTTTAGTCGAATATTTTCAACATTCCGTTATCCTATACATATTCCATTCCCATTCTATGCAGATAGTGGAAAATCTAAAATGGACTAATCGTAGATCTTCAACAAGTTCTCATATATAATCTATGTGTAAGCTCTCTTAGTTACTTTTGCTCTCATCTTAAGTTATCTCTCATCAAAATGCTCAGAAGACTTCACTTCCTACACCTGTTCCGAGTATAACCTGCCTATGCAAACACATCCTGTGTCCGGGTCGCCAGGAAATCCAACTGCTCCAAAATCACGTAAAATATTTCAATATTTACCTAGCACAAGAAACATACAAAACAATGCTGACTCCATGAAGAGAAAAGACTGCTGCGCTCGGCTTTCCCAAGGATATTCAGCTACAAGCAAGCGAGCAGGAAAATGCATTTTCCACCCGGACACCGAGGGGCACCTCAGAGCGGTGCGCGGGTGTGCGCAGCCTGCTCCGCAATGAGCGTAATTTGAACACCGCGAGAAAACGCGACGCGGTACACAGATTTCCAATTTGAATTTCTAGCTGGAATTTCCCACACTTTTCTTAAAGAACATTTTGAGGGGGACGGGGGGACGGCGTGGAGTGGAGTAGAACAACAAAAGGAATTAGTCAGTTTATGCTTAATTAGTATTTGGTCTAGAGTTTCAGCGAAATGTCGCAATTGAATGGAAACACAGGAAGTGCTGCAAATCGTTGCATATGCCAAAGGTTGAGCCGCTGAACCGTGATCAGATTTGCACCTTGTGCTACCGCTACCTGCTGCCTGTTACCTGCTGCAGGCGCTGGGCACATGCTGCGGCTTTGCCTTTCGTGCGCCCTAATTGCAGTCGTAACTGAGAGCCAAACAAATCACGCTAAACAATGGCAGTCAAGTGCTGCTTCTTGGCAGGATATGCCTCCTGCACCGACTCCTGCACCGCCGCCGTCAGTGTTCGGTTTCAGCGGTCCCGCTGAGGGACAAGATGGACATGGCCATGGGCACGGACTCTGGACAACGGGTGCACTTCTAGCACTCGTTTTGCGGTTTTCAGCACAAGTGTTTCCAGAAACCGAGCTGTATGTAAATACGTTCACATTGATCGCGTGCCAGGCTCTGCTGCTTGACCAGGCTGAAAGCGGGCAAATCAGAGCTGCGGCACTCTAAGGAGGTTACTAAATGCTAGTCATGCGGTTCAATTATAATTAACATAGTTAACTTTTAGTATAATCATAGCTGACTCAAATCGGGTAATGATCAACGTATCCCATATCAAAGCCCAGCTATAAATAGTGTTTGTTTCGAGCTAGGACTAAATATTTTCCCACAAGCCCACTCGCAGGAGCAGCCTGCAAGCATCCTGTCAGGAAGTGATCTTTTGATCCGTAAACTATAAAATTGCCTCAACTGCCACAACAAAATCTGTGTGTTTGGGCTCCTGGCACGCAAGCACCACTGCAACGCCATGAAATGAACCACCTGCGACAGCCGAGCAGGAGAGGAGGCGAGCAGGAGAGGAGGCGAACAAGCAATTGTAAATAGGGCGAGCGCAGTACCTTAAATAGGGGTTTGCTAGGGGCGTGGATAGAGTCGGTCGAGTAGGGAAAATAAAAAGCGCAATTAGTGTTTGCTTTAAAATTAAATTTTAATTGGAGCCGCCGGCTCCTGGGGTGGTTGCTGAGAAAGTTTGAGCGACGCAGCTTCTAAAATTAGACCTGTGCTCGGCCAGACACGCCGACTTTTGACAGTTGTCAATTGAAACATTTTCGAACATTTCGAAACACTTTGGATATATCAATTTCTCACCTCAACGGAATCACAGAGCGCAGCGCTACGGCTTCGACGGGAGCGTCGTCCCGCGTCTGCATTCGGGGGCGATCGTATTACCACGCAGCCTAATCCGTTTGTTGACAAAATAAATACGCGGAAATTCGGAAAAGGGTGATCCCGCCATGCAGGCAGCCGCTCTTCTCTCTAACTAGATACCCCTTATAATTAATTGCCTCCTCAGGCAAGCTGAAATTTATGCGCGTCAACAGCGATTAGGCGGCAAATGAAGGGGATAGACACATGCCAACGGGCTACGGCTCCAGTTCCAGTTTCAGCTGTGGCTCCATCTTCATGTAGATGTCTAGATTATTTATAGAGAGAGGGAGTTGATCATGTAAAGACTGCCTTAAAGATCAGTTAATAGTTTCATTAGGCATACAAATCTAAGATAGGGTATAAACTCTGACTTGGACTAGATATTCTAGGGGTACTTTATATAGTTAATGCACTTAGAACTAACACATACAGAAAAGTAAGTCCAACCTCTATTATTTATACTCAAATATTAGTCAATTGAGTCTTTCTTCTATTTAAATCCTTATATCCAATTTAGCTTTCCCTTTCTCCTCAGCTAAATCTCAAGTCAAGCAATTTTTACATAAAAAACAGTATGCCATACGCGCCGCAGGATATGAGCGTCGAGCGGAGCAATAAAGTAAATTAATGCACTTACTGATAGCCGCTTGGCATATAGGGAATTGCGATTTAGAGAGACGAGCTGCAGCTGAGAATGTGGCCATGTAATTTACGTGACATTTATCGCCCGCTGGCGAATAAAATGCAAACAGGACAGTCGCCAAACGCATTACACGGCTAAGCTGTGAATATCCTTTAAGTAGCAGCGAAGCTGGGCAACAACATGGAGCCATTCCCTTAACCCTTTGCCGGCTGCCAGCAGCAAACCCCCGGCTCGACCAGCCGGGCAATTGGTGAAGTTTTCGCAAACATTTTGCACGACTGCCAGAGGACGGAGATAAGCTTATGTGAACTATTGCCGGATAGATAAACAAAAGCTGTGCCAACACACACACACACAGAGAGAGAGAGAGAGAGAGACACACACGTCCCGCCATGCGGCAGGGCTGGGGATCGGTCAAACTTGGAGTTTGCGTAAATGATATCCCGTGGCGAAAGGATTTCCTTTATAGGCCGCTGCACACTTTAGCAACACTCAGCACTCAACACTCGACTCGTCGCGATTGTCTTGCAGCCGCAACCCTTGCCGCATGTCCTGAGACGTCCTGCCCGACGTCTATTTATGTCCTTTTTGCATATTACTTACTCGACTGCTCACAGTGGGACGTTAGCTGTGTTGCGATGTGTGCTCTTGCTGCTGCTGTTGTTGTTGCTGTTGTGCGACTTCCTATTATGCTATTTATCATAATTTTTCAATTTAACACCGTTCCATAGAGACATTGTCCTGCATGTCCTGTGGATAGTTGCCTCAATGTTTACTTGCGCAAACATCCTTTGACAAAGTTTCCGCATTGTCCAGTTGCTTTGATGGCTTAGCTCTCTCTCTACTTTCACAATTTTGCATTCTCATCGATCCATCTTTTGCTAGCTGCCAATGTGTTTGCTCAGCTCCCGTTATCCTCCAGCACAGCCGCATCTGCATCGCATCGCATCGCCTCGCATCGCATCCTGGGTTTCGATTCCGCGTTAAGGACTCTGTTATTAATGAGCATTTTGACACTTACGTCTTGACATTTGCACAGCTGCTCGTTTGTCTTAGGCCTTGCTTACGGCCATTTCTTGAGCAAATGTTACCCCAGAGATAATAGTCAACGAGATGCAATAGCGAAAGGTCAACTGACCTCGGCCATTTGAATAAAACTGTAATTATGTTTGCATTTTACTACGGGTCACTCCATTGATCACCGAGAAGTAGAGACTTTGGTATACTTAGGATAGTGTTTGCTTAAGTACAAATATATATATATATTGGTTATTTTATTGTAAACAGGATGATATGTAGATTATATATATGCATATAATATGATATACTCTACAGAGCTTGTTAATCAGTGAAGGTTTTCATATCATATACCATCAAATTGAATGGAAATATAACAAGTCTTAGTTCCTATTTACCATGGAACTGAACCAACTATCAAATAATATTCATTTAGCCAAATAATCATCCTAACTTTATCATCTGATGAGCAATACATATATTAATTTAAAATAACGATTATGATAATTGACTATAATAATATATTATAGAGATTTATTACCATAAATAAATAGCATTTACTAAGCCATTTGATAATGTGACTGCAATAATATATAATAACAGTTTATTCATTGCTTAACTCTAGAGAAAGTCTTAACTTTGACTATGTTTCTTCACAGCCGAGTGTAATAAAATTAATAGAGAAATTCAAATGGGAAGGAAAAACAAATAGACCACTCCGGGCCACAGTCCACCCCTTCAAGCCTGACCAGTGTCCAGTCTCTGGGCAGGCAGCTGCCTCTGCTGCTGACTTACCCCGTGTGCTGGCTGCCAGAGATCCCTGGGCTGAGCCGAGGCACAATTCCCGTGCGGTATGTGCGTCTTTGTGCGGATTGTTTGCCTTCAATTTGACTACAAACCATAATTTATCTTTTCAGACGTGTTGGCTCGCTGGTCAGCCGATGCGACAATGCGAAAGGAGCCAGCGTCAAGGATTATTGATTATGCAAAGTGCCCGAACCGGACAATGGCGGGAGAAACAAAGGGCTTAAGCAAAGAAAAAGGATATGTGTGTGTGTAAAAAATAAAAATAAGAATAAGAGTATACCAAAGACGAAAAGCCAAAGGGTTGCAAACTGGACAGCAGACAGAAAATTATGAAATATTCAACCAGGTATATAATAGCCAAAGGAATCCATCTGAAATGAAAAGTATCCCCTTACAGGGCCAGCGCGTGTGTTTATGGCTATTAAAGAGATAATAGTTTCTGACTGACTGATGCAACGGTCTGGCTGGTCAGTTTCGCTACTTTGGCATGGTTAATTATTATCCTGCGTCCTGGCTGAGTGTGAGAAAGTTGCGCCTAATGATGCACAGATTCCAATGGACACTGCCAACTGGACACCGAGAGGTGAGCGAAAGGCTTCAGCTGTTGATGGATGCTGACGGATTAGGGCCGTAATTAATGATGTGCGATGATGTGCCTTGGGTGTGAAATCTTTCACAAATTGACCCAGATCAATGGAGAGCAAAAGCTACAAAGGTGCTGACCAAAACGTTGACAATATGTGAACCTTCAGTTCGGCATTCACTTTCCCAAGCCATCTATCACCTCCTGCTACGCCCCATTTATACTCAATTTGAAAGAGAATAGCCATGTGCATCAACTGTAGTTCTGAAAGAAGTTTTCTTAATTGTAATCTAAAAATATGTATATTTAAATTTTATCACTAGCTTTATTCTCTTTGGTTTCCCATTTATTCTGTATAAATATTGAATTATCCATTTATAACGTTTTATTCATTTAATGGATGCATCTTTAAGCTGGCTTGAGAGCAATTGGCTTTGTTATAGCATATGAAATTATGCATCCATGTGAAGTGCACAGATGATGAGTCTCGAGTGTCCTAAGCATTATCCTTTTACGCCTTTTGTCTGGCAAGGCATGCAGAAAAAGTGCAAAAAATGAGGCTAAGCTTCACTCGCTACACTACACTTCATAAAATAAAGCTTATTGGTCTAGCAATCTAAGTTGTTTCTGTTGCATTCAAAAAAATATAAAATGAAAGAAAATGAATGAATTGTTAAATAATTATTTCGATTTTTAATTTATAATATTTTTCTCGTAATTTACATATATTAATATTTCTTCAAATTTAGATTTCTCCTTCTCTACATGATTTCTGTATTCTCAATTGGCCGATTATTTTCCTTTTTAGTTCCTTTTACTGTAACGGCTCTCAAGCTAATCAAATTTTTGCATATTCAGTAGTTTTTGGTTCACATTTCAATAGAATCTAGAATGCCAAACCAATCCAACATCATCTAATCGAATCGTAACCAGTCCGTTTTGAGCCTTGCCAGCGCTGCATTTTTTGTTTGGGCCTTCTGCTGAGTGTCCCAAAACTATTTAGATTTTATGTGACTTAGAAAAGCGGAAGGAAACGGTAATTCAATCGAAACGCCCGACACGGACAGCTTGCGGTCAAACAAAAAAGAGAGGGGGAGAGAGAGCGAGCGGCACATAAAGTACGAAGAATTATTGCCGAAATGGCTTAAGGAAAAGATTTTCAAGATAATGGGCAGCCGGCTAATATCAATATCCTTTGACAAGATCTACGGAGTCCTCAAGCTGTGCTCATTAAACGGTATTTTTGTGGCCAGCCCGAGCCCATTGTATCACAGAGTTTGCATCTTGTTAGCTGTGCGAGAGTGTGTGTGAGTGTGTGTGTGTGGGACAGCGAGGGTGCATGTTAGACAACATTTACAGCTTCCTTGGCGACAATTTGCGGTTGGCCAACGAGAAGAGCAGCGAGCGCAGCATCCAGCTAGCCATCCATCTATGCCTCAACTGCCGCAGACAAAAAGCAACCTTTGTTTGCATTTTGGGTTCGGAGCTGGGTCTCGTGGGATCGTGCGGCTCCTGCAGCAGCCGCTCCTGAGTGCGAGGCGAGGGAGGGCTGTTTGGCGGCAGCTAATGTGCATCTAATATGAATATGTATCTATTGTTCGAGCCACTCAAAATGAGCGCCATTGTTGCACAGCGTGGGACACTGGCGAAACCCGCAGCTACACTCTGCGAAAAGTTGCTCTCAAACCTATAGTAGGTGCTAATAGGCATCTAAAACAGCTGCACAGAGAGAAAAATAATGTTGGAAGGAAGAAGTCTAGTTCGATATATCAGCACAGGCTAAAGATGTATTTAAAATAAGTAAAGAGTTTTTAAATCTCATTCAACTTGTTATTTCATACTTTGCTATGTGTGACAAATTTAATATTTAGTTAGAGTATTAGTCTATGTATAAATAATTGCACGTCTATAGTTTGCCTGATTAACGTGCACAACAATTGCAATTATCAATGGCAAATTCTCGACTTGGCAATCGATTTGCTGCTGTTCATGCTCAACTAAGCAGCTGCTGGACGGCGCTCTTTGGCGTCTTTAATCTCAATCGCGGTTCAGCGTAAACCTAATTGAAATTGTTCACCCTAAAAATTGATGTCACCAAAGATCGGCATTTGCTGCATACAGATCAGGACCAAAAGTTCAGCATGGAACAGCAACAGCATCAGCTATACTTATAGAGCGATACTTGAAGAGTCGAGTTAATCGAGGCATGGCAGGAAAAACAACTCAAAAGCAACAACAATCACACTTGCCGTTACTATCTATGCGACTTATATAAACCATTTGCGATTATTATGAATAAAGCGCGCTGATAAGGCAGAGAATCTGACATACGCACATGCATATGCATACATGTACTTACTCTATATTATAGTTTGAGCTTTCTTTGAGTGCTATTTAGCTGCTAATTATGAGCGGACGCATTTCGGTTGAACATTTCATTTTCTATGCAATTTTGTTTACATTTGTAGACAGACAATTGACGGGCTGTCATAAACAACAAAACATGCTCGGCTGTCGGATAGGGTGTAGGGGGTGGGGCGTGGCAGCTGGAGAGCACTTTTGATGGAAAACGGACGCGCACAAGTCGACGCTTAAAAGCAGGTCAATCGACCTCGGTCCAGCGTTCGTTTTTAATGGGGCTTATCAGTTGCTCAAGAGAAACAAAATGCTTCTTATCAACAAACTGTCTGCAGCAACAGCAGCAACAACACTTGAATGGCTGCCAGCAATACATAAATATATATACCTATAAATATGTATATATGCATATGAATATACAGCTGGTATATAGCATATATTTATATACTAAGTCTCAGATCTCTGCATATTCTGGCTCCCTCTGTATCACATGAATTATTTTGCTTGTCTGGAAAGTTTTTTCATTTTATTTTATTTTACATTCGAATCTGCACAAATTGCAATATGAATATCAATTCAATAAAATATACAATGGGTAAAAAATATATAAATGTATTTATATTTAAAAAAAAAAGTATAAAAATATCTACATGCTTTCAAATTGTCTTAATTTATTTAATAATTTTAAAAGACTATTCAAATTTATTTGCCATTAAAAATATTCATGATTTTTCTAATTTTTAAGCTAAACTCTACTTAAAGTTATAACATTTTTCTTTTGTTAACTTTACTGTTCAAATTTATTAAATATTTAAATGTCCTATCTCAAAATCTTATTCAAATACTTCATGATTCACCGTGAGTGCGTCAAATTTAAGCATAATAAAATTAGCTCATAATCAAAAGTTCTTAAATGCTTAGTGAAGAGCTTAGATGAGACTTTTTCTGTTTATATATATATATAATTTCTGTTTAATATGTAATTGAAATGTGTTCTAAGCCGTTGTCGTTGTCGACGTTGCCATGGGTACTTATTTAATAAGCCGTCATGACAATGAGCGAATGCTAAGCGGTCTCGCCCCCCTGTTGCAGCACCTTCCCCCCGCACTGCGTTCATTTCATTGCTGAAAGTTTAAGCGATTAGTGCAATTTAGCGAAAATAACACGTAAAATTGCGCGCTTCAACGCCTTTTCAATGGCACTCGAAATTCACACACACATACACACACACACACACATGCGCTCACTCACACACTCGCACAACGTGACAAGTGCTCGTCTAATAGGCCAGAGAGATAGTGACAATTGGCAAGGGCTGATGCTACGTAGCGCCCCGTTGAGCGTGGTTCGAGTCGCGTTGACTGAGGGAGGAGAAAGGGCAACTTGTCTCACACGCCCACAACAGCGGCAACAACCCTCGGGGAGAGTGTTAAAAACCTTATAGACAATGGCCACAATTGCAGATCCTCACAATCGGATTGCTATGCTAATCGTCTCATTCGGCTGCGTAAAACTCAATGAGCATTCAAGAGCTAGTTGAGGGTAAAGAAAAAAAGAAGGATACTCTCAATGACAGCATCCAGGTCTCTTCTTTCCTTTGTGCGAGAGGGTTGCGAGACAGTAGCTGGCAATAGAAAACAAACAAAGAGGCAGCCAAGATATCGTAATCCTTTCAATGTGCCACTTAAGCCGATCAGGCGTGGCGAGCAGAAGACGCAAAGAGACCAAAACCCTTGCACCCGATCGAACCCTATGGCCAAGGTCTGGGACCCTGCGCGTGCAACAGCCTCCGCTTCCATTGTGGACCATTTAGTGTGCGAGTGTGTGTGTGTGTGCGTGTGTGCGGTTCGTTCGGCTCTTTAACCCATTTAGGCTCGAAATGGAGTTAGCTCGACAAATTAGGGCACTCAGCATCAGCATCAGCACCATCGTCGTCGTCATCATCATCCTTGTGCCTTTCGGGCTATCATTGAAATCGGGTTTGGTTTTGGGCTGTTTTGTTTGCTTTTTAATGCCCGAGATCAAATTGTTTGCACCGAAGGGTTGATCTTGTTGATCTTGTTCGGCGCCTTCTTCCTCTTTGTGTGCTGGTCCATATTATCGCTCTGCACTGCTAGTCTCCTGGTTTGATTTATATCTGCAATGCCGATCTCGATTCGGGCTGCCCGAATGCTCAGGTTCTCCGACTGCT
This sequence comes from Drosophila navojoa, assembly GCF_001654015.2. The sequence continues at coordinate 124,900 of NW_022045974.1, forward strand.
GTTTATTTAGTTTGACTTTTGCACTTTCATCTCTGGGTTTGCTTGTTTTTTTGTTTTTTATTTTCTCAGAGCACACGTGCCAGTAGATCTTCGAGCTAGCTCGTTAAATTTTAATTGAAGTGTGTGTGTGTGTGTGTGTGTGTGTTTGAGTTGTAAACTCTTTTTGATGGAGTCAATAAATATATATTATTTAATTACTTTTTGCCTACAAAATATATAAAATATGCATATATGTATTTATGAAATATTTATATAATATACTTATATACATATACTTATAATAATGATATTAATAAATTCTTATATTTGCAATTCTTATTTGAGCAAATCTTTACATAGAAGTCCCCTTGTCTCTTCTCGTTTTCTCTCTTTCCATTTCTGTAAATGTTGCTCTCTCCCTCTCTCTCTCTCTCTCTCTCTCTCCCTCTTTCCCTCTCTCTCTTGCTAATGTGCTTTTCTACATATCTTCTTCCTCCCATTGCAAAATATCTACTCAAAGCTCCACTCTATCCCTCACGCCTTTGCTCATCTCCATCAACTATGCAAAGTTCAAAAGCTAGCCCGAAATTGCGTTTATGTAATCCTATTCTATTTCGAACATAATGAATCCTTTTTAGCTAATTATACAAAACACAAGCAAGCCTAAGCTGTTCTGTAAAGCTCTCGCGGGTAAATCTTTTGATTGATGTTGGCATTGTTTTGGTTTGTCAGGCCGATAAGTTATGCAACGCAATTGCGATTCGAATTACACCTGGTGGGGTTGGGCACAGACATCTGAGTGCCCATACGTGCAGACATCTATAGGAAAGGGCGCAACAATAGGCGGCTGCCATTTCAATTCTCCATTGCAGAGGCAAACAGATTATTTTCATAAATTAGACTTTATTAATCATTAAGACGCCAACATGAGGCAGGAGGCAAGTAGCTGTTGCTGCCCATCCTCAGACGGGACAGTTGAAGGACGACGAGTTGAGCGCGCATCCCTTTGCGCGAAAGGATATCGAGCAGCGGTCAGCTTACAAACTGGACATTGGTCAGCGCATTGGTCAGTCACGCACGTAATTTTCGCATGTCCTTTGGGACGCGCTCGGGACACCCAACGGGATCAGAGGTCAGCACCGTACTTTTGAGCATTTCTTCTCACAGTAAGAGAACCAGTACGAATTCGAGTTCTGAGCACTCGTCCTGCAAACAGCAGGAAACTTAAGACGTTTTCACGTTGAATTTTAATGATTTTTATATTCAAATTAGCTTTGCGCGCCCTTCCCAAAGTACGCAGCTCTACCATTCCTCTCCTCTCCTCTCCTCTCTCTCCTCGTTTCCATTCCCGTTCTTGGCCGGCTTGCTGCCAGGGGAGTGTCCGAGTCCCAGTTGTCCTCATAGGTCAAGCTGCGCGAATATTTTCAAAATGGCTCCGCTCGCCTGTGCGCCTCACATTGCAACAGTTCCGCCAAAAAGGGGTCAAGGCGTAAAAGGGCAACATTTCCGTGAGTCCAGTGTGTGTTGTTCCTGAAGCCATTTTGTTGAAATGTGGCCAACCATCGAGTGCTAAAATGAGTCAGCCCTGTTTGCAGCTAATGGATGAATATGCTCGCTTGAAAGTTTTTCGCATTTTCCATTTTCGCACAATCTGAAGTGGTTCGTTCTACCTTTGAGTTTTCTCAGCTAATGTAGCACTATTAACTACCATTACTGTGCCGTCTTTGCCGTCTTTGCTGGCATCCTTCAAAGCGTTTCTTAGTGCGCGGCCTACCCAAGTGGCGTGCGAGTTCCGTCTAACTAATTATCCGCACAGACATCCGGCGTTTCTGCACTTAAAAAAGTATTCCAAAAACCTATTTTAGTGAACTTTTCATGGACCTCAAGCGTTGACTCGTGGTGCTCATAAAATTGTTTGTTCATTTATAACTTTATAAGTTTTTTTGTTGTTTGTTTCTAGAGCAGCGACCGTCCAAATGGTTTTTTTTCCATGGCTTTTAATGGCTTTTTAACGGCCTGGGCGACGTGTTTGTTTGCTTTTTAATGGTAACATCTTGACCAGGCCCGCTGACACCTGCAGCTCAATTTGGTGACAACTTTGGGTCACTGTGAGGTGGGTCTTTGTTCCAAAGATCTTGCTAATTTGCTGGCATCTATGAGTGCGACTATCTGACTATCTGACGGTTGCAACTGCAATGCCCGGGCGCTGTTGGCTCTGGTCAAACACAGCTTTTGTTTGTTGCTGGCAAACGCTTTGAGGTGGACCGCCTTACCTGGAACTATTTACAGGTAGTGCACTTCCGGAACTGCTGCCGGCTATAAAAAGAGGATGGAGATGAAGAAAACACAACGTTGGCTCAACTTTAATGAAGATAAATCTCACTATGTGTTAGTTTCGCTGGAACAGGAAAGTATCTGTCGGATATGAATGTCTTTCTGCAGTTTGTCGCTGTGTTTTGGTTTGAAATTTCACCTTTTGACACCCAACAGTGACTCTCTCTCCATCTCTCTCTCTCTCTCTCTGTATCTTTGCCTATGTCGCCTTCGCGAGTTTCGCTTGACATGTAAATTAATAAACTGCCCGGCCACAGCGTCCTGTGTGCAGGCTAACAGGCGCGTAACAGTCAATTATTTGCATTTGTGTACGGCAGCCAGATCCTGTTTCGACTGCAGCCAGCATCAGCAGCATCCAGTTTCGGCATCATCATTATTAACACTTTCCACGGCTCTGCACAGCACTTGAACTTGGCTCTCAGCTGCTGCTGCTGTCTCTGCTATTGCTGCTGTCTTCGTTGTTGTTGTTGTTGTTGTTGTTTTTGTAATTTCATATAATTACACCATCAAGTTGACTGATGACACGAAATGAATCCTTGTCGCTCCCTTACAACACGATCTGCATAAATTCATAATTTTTCTTTAGCTTCGCTATGGCCCACAGCCGAACCCCTTTTTTTCGGTTTAGCGGGTTGTTCTTGGATCTAGGGATAAAGGTTTGACTTTCACGGACGCTGTGAAATGTCTTTACTTATGTGTGTCAATGATATAAATTCTTGCTCTGTGTATTAATCACAAGCTTCGTATTTATTTAAGAAAAGTATTTAGCTAACATCCAATCAAGTTAAATATTTTAGTGAATACATTCGAAGGCTTATACTCTCTTATGATAAGTCATATATCAATAGAATTAAATATGTAAATTAATAACAAAATATAGAAAAATTGAATTAATACAAAGTGACTCTTCAAGACTTATATATATTTATTTTCAATATATATTATACTGAATATGTAAGTTAATATCAAAATGAATTACATTTGAAGTTGAGCACCTTTAAGCCTAGCATGTGCAGATTCATTTACCCCTTAATTCTCTATTTAAAGCATATATGGAACACACAAGTTTGAAACATAGAGCTTAAAGGCTCTCTTTAGTTTTAAACAACTGGCATAAATCAAGTCCTGGATTCGCAGCATTCATCATGCATGAGAACCGTATGCGAGTCTCAAGAAATGTTTCTTCAAATATAAATGGAAATCGTAGAAACTGTTCGCCGCCAAGGTGCAGAGCAATTGTAAAGAGATAAACCATATGGTGTTTGTGCTCTGTGCTAATGCGTTTTGCTGTGCCACCTCTGGCCTGGAGTCGATCTGTCATAAGGCACAATTCGAATGTCAAAATTTCTGACACTTCAATTTCTTGCAAAAAAAAGAAAGAAATAAGGAAAATGAAAAAGTAAAAGCAGACGAGCCAAATGTGCGACAAATGAGCAGCGTGCGCGTTTCCTCTGGCAGCAGGAGGAGGAGGATGCTAGGACGAGAATGAGGATGAGCTGGAGTGAAGGCTGTGTGTAGGTGCAGCCGTTGCTGGGCAGAAGGACATGCGCCTGTCACGGCCGCGTTGTCATGCGTCAAAAAGAGGCGCAAGCACACACACACACACACACACACGAATATATAGAGCCAGGCAGCGGAGCTGAAGTCAAAGCAAACAACATGAAAAGGCAGCACAGGAAAATTAAATTGAAAATTTCAGCGCAGAGCAACCAGGTTGCGCACAGTTGACTCTTTTGATAAACACACACACACAGACACACACACACATACACAGATGAAATGATTTTCTGGCAGCCTTTTGCTCATTGCAAAAATGTTGATTACAACTGCCAGTGACAACAACAAACACATACACACACACAAATATATATATATATATAGACACATACACATATATACATTCAGACAACATCAGCAGCACACGGCGACACATGAGCCCGACATTTCCGCCTTTGAGGCCGCAGCCGCAGCCGCAGCCGCAAAAGGACATGCGCCAAAATAAAAGAGGAGCAAAGGAAATGAAAAATTTTATAAATCTAGATTTGTAAAACTGACGAACTTATAAATACCCTGACTGATGACGCAAGAGGCAAGATAAGCAACAAACGAACCCTGTAAATGCCTGAGCCAAATAGATTATAAATACAGAAACTTGGACAATCATAGCTGACTAGGTAATACCCTAGAAATTGCTGCTGATACTTGACTTTCCTAAATAGAGCTCAAATATGTTTACAATAAAATATATCTAAAATGTAAGAGGATCTATGATATAGGCAGGGTAAAAAACACATACATATACATATATAAAGTAAACATTAATGAAGAATAATTGGAATATATACATATATTGCATAAGTTTCTAATGAATGCTAAAGAAACAAACGTCAATTGCATTCATTTATTATAAATTCATTTTAATTCATGTCATCATTATTGACTTCCCTAATATGCCCTACAATGATCTCACACATTTTTCAAGAGAGTATATATAAATATGAGTATCCATGTCGGCAACGGCTTGGCTTTGTGCTGCTGAAATTGGAACGCGTTGTCAAATAAAACAGCGTCAACCTGGAGCATTGACTTTTCCAAAACAAAATGGCGGCGCGTCATGCAGCCTGGCTTTAAGAGCGGTTGAGAACGTTGTGGAAAAAAGCGCAACTCAACGCGGACGCTCACCTGTGTCAGACGCAGGACACGGGCGGCACTCAGCGCAGGACACTTCAGGCGACGCGACGCTAAAACAAACAAACTTTTAATATAGTTGAAATAAAAAAGGAGAAATGAAAACTACAAATCACATTTCCTGTGCAGCGTCAACTTCCTGTTGGTACACGAAAATCACCAAGTCACTTTTTCACACGGCACTGGAGCTATCTCTGTCTCTGTCTCTGTCTCTGTTTCTGCTGTCATGTGACGAACAACTGAAAAATCAAACGAACCTGCCACAGCTGGCCGCAGCTTTGATGTTGCATGCCACGTCGCAACGTCTATTTTCCGCTGTGTGTCGCTTAATTGTCAGTCAGACAGTTAGTCCGTTCGTCAAGGTAGCCCACAGTCGTGTTTCGGTCAGTCATGCACTCAATCTGTGGCCGGACAGGCATAGTGCACAGGATAACAAGCCAGCAAAGCGAGTCAGCCCAGCCAAATGACTCAGGACTTGTCAGCCGGACCACCCCTCCCGCAGCGTCGGGGCGGAGTTCGAGTGCTCACACCCTCGCAGCCCTGCAGCCGTTGCAGGAAGCTTGACTTCCTAAGCGGAACTTGCTGCGTTATCCTTCTATGGGAATGTCGAATGCTTAGCTCGGGGGAGGTAAGTGCACGGCATAGTTTCTCACAAGCAAAGGACACATAGTTTATGCTTAATACTAGTGCTAGCTAGGGAAATGGGAAAAGTCTAGAAAAGAACTAGAATGATAGTTTTTTTTTTAAGACTTTTTATAATTATAATTATATAAACTTTAACTTTAACTACTTAAATAAATATCTCACTGGTGTTGCTCATATTTAACTTAGGCTATGCTAACAAATTGAAGGCATACGATAAAACAATTTGCTTGAACAATGGAAATGAATTCCAAAATATGAATGGCGTGCTTTCGGCCCAATCCAACACTCGGGGATTGCTAAGGCAGCCTCTAGTCACCTTGGCTGAACAAATTTGTCGAATTTGTTTGCCATTAAGTGGAAGCATTCAAAAGTACCATTATTATATCGAAACGCACTCAAACTATTGCCGCAGGCGAACCGCACCTGCCAGTCCAACTTTGGGCCCACAGAACGCGCCCAAAATGCTGTAAGCCCCAAATAAATCTAGCATAAAGATGTTTGACATTATTCAAAATACGGAACTACAAGATTCCACAAATGCTTGAGGAGGAGCAGATGACGAGCAAATGATGCGATAATGCCACGCCCAGCCCCTAGGCACTGAGCCGGCCCTCGCCCTTCCACGTTCAGCAAAAAAGGCAATAAAATTTAATGTCAAATGCAAGCGGAGCGAGCGGCACGAGTGCCACAACTGAAGAGGCATCCAAGCCATGGAGCCAAAGACATAAACGACTACATTTTTATCTTAATGTGCTAATAAATTTTCCAGCGACGAAATCTCTGCCAAAAACCAAATAAATTTACTAATACCAAAAATTAACACGCTGAGAACGAGAAGAAGAACAAGAGCGAAACTCCCTTCGAAAATGAAATGAAGCGCCAACTTGACTCTCGAGTGTGTGACATGTGTGGCATCAAAGCAATGCAATTAAGACTGAGCAGAAGAAAGACGGAGACACAGAGAGAGAGAGAGAGAGAGAGTGTGTGAGCAGACGTCCAAAAATGATATCTCAAGTGCTTAAGTAGCTAAACGCTCTGACAACTTGGAAAAGTTATGGCCCAGCCTGCAACTGTCGACGGCGCGTGCTTGCAGACAGCGTCCACGACCATGCCCACGCCCACGCCCACGCCACCGTCCATGCCCTAAGTATTCTGTCAACAGACCTAGGCAGTTCGTCGGCCCAAAATGCTAGGCATACTCCACTTGAGTCGCGCCTATTGAGGTGGCAATTCCTATAGGAGGGCGTTCGTCCACAGGAGCTCCACACTAAAAGGGTTCAGAGCTGGTGCCCATAAATATTGATAGATCTCAAGTGTTATTTTTATGAGCTCTATCACCTGAGGTTAGTTGAAAAGTTTCCCTTAGTTCGTGGCAGCAATTCATTGAAATGGTTTTCGAAATTACCCTTTGATATCATTTTTATGGGCAACTGATGGAAATTCGTAATAAATTTGATATTGCTCCAAAGATAGCAACTATATAAACTGTACTTTACTTTCAGAGCTCTCTTAATACATATGTATATCACTTTCTCTTTCTGCCCTAACTATGCAGCCGCGCGCCCTTCGTCCAGCTGCACCCCTGAAGTCCGTTTCGCTCTCATATGCATTATTTTGCATGTCTGGCGATTTGGCTGCTCAGGCGTAAAGGTCAAAGATCACTGTTGACAGAGTTCTTGTTTCTAAGGGAAGTTTTCACCCAAAAGATTGTCTGACATTTTTACATTTTGTGCTCGGATTTTCGAATTTTCTTCCTTTGGTCTCAAAAATTATGCTGAGTCGCCTTTGTCCAGCGCCTTAGACGCTGATTAGGCGTGAAGTCGGCATTTGAATACGGATTTTGGGGTTTTCCTTTAGCTGTCAACTCTGCAATTTATTTTGGGCGGCAAAATGTAGAGCACCAGGACCAGGTGCACGACAAAATATTACCATAAAATAAATTTAAAGAGAAAATTCAAATCACAAAAAAAAAAAAAAAACAATTAAGAAAGTTCTACTCATGGTTACATAAAGCATTTTAAATCTATGCCATATACTAAATAATAATATATTAATGCTCTGAGACTGCATGACAGAAGCTGAATGCTACGCAACTCGATTGAAGGTTCATTATCAAACCTTATTAATATTTGATCATTCGGGGAAGAGGCATATCCCCATGAATAGCATGAATAAACTGTAGGCCAACTCTCCTAGCGAATATGACAAAATCAAAACTTAAAACTAGGCCAGGTGCATGACAAAAGCTGAATGCTACAAGACTCAATATCGACTTCGATAACTATTGATCGCTTTCGATTCCTATTTATCGATCTGGATAACTATTTATAGCCCTCCGGCACTCTTAATAATCCTAAGTTACATAGAGCATTTTAAATCTATGGCAAATGCTGAATGATAATATATAAAAGCTCTGAGCCTGCATGACAGAAGCTCAATGCTATAGCACTCGATGAATGGTACATCTATGAAACTTGTGGAAAGTATCCGAATGCTAAAATATTATTAAATATTGCTCACTAAGGCACATTTAAATGCCTTTGAAATGTAGCTCCACTTTTTCCTTAAAACATCACTAAACAAATGGTGCGGAATAGGAGTTAAGACAACTGCATGACAAAAGCTGAATGCTATGACACTTGATTAAGATGCATCAATGGCAAAGACTGAAACTTTTGGAAAATGCATCATAATTGACTGTTAAATAAATGACTTTGCTTTATGAATGTCTCTGAAACTGTGAATAATCTCTTTTATTGAATGTGGCAAAAACTAGAGTGAAGGTATCTGCATGACAAAAGCTGAATGATACGAAACTCGATGGATGCTGCATTAACAGTAGTTGTGGAAATATTGATCATAATTTGCTCGTTCAGGAACTAAGCAAACTTCCAAACTTCTTAGTGAATATGACAACATCAAAACTTAAAACTTGAGTTAGGTCAGGTGCATGACAAAAGCTGAATGCTACGAGACCCAATATCGACTTTGATAGCTATTGATCGCTTTCGATTCCTATTTATCGATCTTGATAACTATTTATAGCCCTCCGCCGCTCTTAATAGACTCAGAGAATCCTAAGTTACATAGAGTATTTTAAATCTATGGCAAATGCTGCATGATAATATATAAATGCTCTGAGCCTACATGACAGAAGCTCAATGCTATAACACTCGATTAATGGTACATCTATGAAACTTGTGGAAAGTATCCGACTGCTAAAATATTATTTAATATTGATCACTAAGGCACATTTAAATGCCTTTGAAATGTAGCTCCACTCTTTCAGTAAAACAATAAGCAAATGCTATGGAATTTGAGTTAAGACAACTGCATGACATAAGCTGAATGCTATGACACTTGATTAAGATGCATCAAAGCCAAAGACAGAATCTTCATCGTAATTACTCGCTAAATAAATAATGTGGCCTCTGAAATGTCTCTGAAAATGTGTGACATCTCTTTTAATTAATGTGGCAAAAACTAGAGTCAACGCAGCTGCATGACAAAAGCTGATTGCTACGAACCTCACTGGAAGGTGCATCAATAACTTGTGGAAATATTGATCATAATTTGCTCGTTTAGGAACTAAGCAAACCTCCATGAATACCATGAATAGACTGTGGTCCAACTCTTGACAAAAACAAAGCTTAAAACTTCAGTTAAGGCTACAACTTTAGTTAAGGCAGCTGCATGACAAAAGCTGAATGCTACAAGACTCAATGTAAGGTACATTAATGCCAAAGACTAAATCATATGAAGCTTGTGGAAAATTGATCCTCTTTGCTAACGAAAGAGAAAACATAATCATATAATACATATGATTCACAGAAATATGAGTGGTCTGAGTTTATAACAGAAGCCAAAAGCAATGAGATTGCACGACAGAAGCTGAATGATATGACACTCGCCGTATAGTATATCCATTAACCTTGTGTGTATGCCAACTCTTCATGTGGATTAGTTACGCAAACTGTATACGCACTGTATACACGGACATTAAGAAAAATTCAAGTCTCGAGCTCTTATAGATTCTGAAATGACGTGTTTGATGACGTGCGTGCTAAATGACTCAGCTGGTCGCTGAGATAGTCTATAGAGGTACAAGAATATCAATAATGCTCCAATTTAATTGAATGCAAACTTTTTAGGAGTTGATCAAATATTGTCAATTCTCTTATGTACATATACTACACATTGTACAGAAATCCTTATGATTCAATTTTTTATTGGCTTGCTATTATTCTTTAGTTTTCTTTTTCCCAGAACACATAATCAAGAGGTCAACATGACCTAATTGAGGTTATTTCGACCCTGGCGACTATTCCTTACAACACGTTACGCCTTATTATGACTGCGTGCACACAAAAAACGGAAAACATTTTGTTACCCCACAAAAAAATCTTTGATTATCTTAAAAAATTTGTAAAATTGTTTTGCATACAAGAAACCGATCATCAAATATTCGCAGACTCACGAAAACTGACCCAAAAATCACACCAAATGCATTTCTGTTGAGATTTATAGCATCTACAGCACAACCACCCAAGGAATGAGTCCAGCTCGTGTCCAGCTGCGTTTGCATAGGAGTTACCTGAGAGGCACAGCGCCCGACGCTGGATCGAGTCTATTGTGTGGACGGACCAAGTAGAGCGTGCATGTAGGTCAGCGTTGGGCATGTGCGAAAATCTACCCCATAATCCTAACGAAATTTCCAAATTAAAGTTTGCGATCGAACAAAGGCAGCGAAATTCGAAATTCAAATCATTCGCAGTTTTGTTTATTTGCGTATCGAAATGTTTGCAATTCGCATTTACCTAAAGGAATATGCATAAATCTTCATTTCAGATGGAACAAAGGCAATGAAAATGACAAGAATTTTTCCTAAGAATTTTCGGGAAAATTCATACATGTACACTGTAGAACAATATCGTGTAAAATGAGCTAGTTCAAAAAAGAAACTCAAAAGTAAATAAATACAAATAAAGTGTACAGGGAGTTCCTCAATCTCTTGCCAAGAAATTCAGACAAATACAAGCTCTGTCAGAATAAGTTCAAGCGTGAACTAGTTGTGCTTGAAGGTAATTAATTTGCTTAGTAACTGACAGTCGGAAATGTCAGCTAGTCCAACTGTAATCAAATGATTGGAGTCATAAAACTTAGTTAAAGCGCATTCGAATGGCTGTCAAACTCGTGACATTTCCAAATTAACTCTCGACAGAGCGCACAAAGAAAGGTAATACTTGAACCCATACACATGCATGCAAACAAACCGTGATAGAATATGAAATAGGAACTTCAATTTCAGTGCGCATTGCGTGATTTCAGGCACCTCCCATTGTTTTGATGACATGCCAAATGGCTTATGGCTCGATGTCCGCATGACATTTTACCTGTCAGCGCCCCTTTCAGCGTAACGACAGGTTCGGATTTTCACCTATTGTTCAGGTGCGGCTCTCTGTGGGCTTGGCCGTGGGGCGTGTCGGGCAAGTGGCGCCATCCGCATGGGAAAAATAATCACAAATTTACAGCTTGTCTGTGGCCAAAGCCATAAATAGTTCATGTATGATTGCTGTAATAAATAGTTATATATTTATAGAGTTCAGCGAAGGTTACTAACCATAGATTGACAGAGTAAAAGCGAACAGTAAACATCGAGCTAACCAAATGCATGAATAATCGTGTCTGTAATGCAGAGGAGCTATTATTATATTATATGTTGTTATTACTAGAACAAAAACTTCAAAATATTTGAGTGATTGGGTAATCACTTGGTAGCTCTATTGAGGCTTCAACTACTTTCGCTTTTCGTTTCTGTGCCGTAGTTTGTCGCAGTTGTCGAAGAACTTGTCCAAGCAAGTTGGTAGCTCTGTCAGCTTACTCGACGATCAACCAGCGATCGCTTGGTAATATCAACGAGACAGCAACAACAACTTGTACATGCACCAGAGTTAGTGTGCGACTTGAGCTGGCTGATATGTCCGTAAATGTTATGCTCGATCGAGGATTGGCAAAACACACATCATCGATCGCCCGCTGGTACTGAATGAGGCAACTGTCGACGGAGCGGCAGGGTTGAGTGGTGGAGCTTTGAGCATGCAAAGTAAGTAACTAACAGTTGTACGATCAGCGATCAGACACAGACACAGACACAGACACAGACACAGATGAAGATGCAGTTACAGATACAAATGCAGTCGACAGATAAAGATGCGATAAATGATGCGCAAAAACCAAGCCGCATCGATATACATACATACATGGAAAGACACACAGGGAGGCAGATAGAGAGAAAGAGAGAGAGAGAGTATGGCAGAATGTGCGAAAATGTGGGACAGAGTGCTGGAGGCACTTGACAGGCTCGAAATGAAGAAATAATTCCATTGAGCTGGCAAGTATGCGGAGAATTTCAAGCGAGACGAAATTAGACAAGCGTCGTGATTTACGGGTACCCTTAAATCACATGACAACACACACACAGGCACACATACATATATATATATATATATATATATATACATATATGTATTGGAAATCGAAGTGAAAACTCTCCAGAAGAAAATTGCGTTGTCGAAGCCAACGAAGTCTGCGGCGCACATGTGCCACTGGGTGGAACTTGGAAGCCACAGCGAGTCGGAGCCAGACGCTGTTAATGTGCACGATCATGATGATAATATAATGATGACGATCTGCTCTGTCGCTCCGTTGACAATACAATCGATCGATGCTTCCGCTGCGTCGCGCCAACATTTGCTGATTTATGGCGCGAATTCGATTGTACTACATGCTCGAAGTTTTATTTGCCTACTCACAACTCGAAACCGAAGAAAAAAACAAAAAATAATGAGAAAAAAAAATAAAACAATATTAAAGATCAAAGCAGATCAGAACCAAATTGGAAAGCAAACAACTTTTAAAGCTCATTGGGGTTTCTTTAATTTCCTTCTTCTTCTTATAGTTGTGGTAATCCAATATGCTTTTGCTTGCCGCCTTATCATTGATCATTCTGGGCATTTCCAGCGATAAACATAAATTTGTTTTTACCTCCCCAGCACAACAACTGTCCAGCTTCCGCAATAAAACTTAAAGAGCAACAACAGTTCACACCTGTTTGATTTGAAGAAGCAGAGATTTTATAGCATATGCTCTATTCTATTAATTAGCACTATTTATGAAAGCTCAAGAACGTTTGTTCAGCACTTTAAATTCTATTTTAATATGATTATTAATTAATATACATATTTCTAGTTGAATGAAAAAATTAAATAAATTAAATTAAATAATTTAAAATATTTTCCAAAAACTTTTAATTTATTATTTTTAATATTATTATTAATTTTTTTATTTTACTTATTTATTTTATTTTTTTAAATCCATAGTTTTCAATCTATTCGAGCTACCCAATGACGTCAGTTAAAACTGCCCGCAATATCCATATGAAATGGCCTTTGTCCCAGATCTGTTTTGCTAGATGATTCTCCACCCGAATTTGAATAAACTGTGCACATAAAATTTGCTTAGAAATTTCCATTCGATTATTATTTATAGCGCCAATCAATGTCATATATATTTTAAACAGTATTCGAACTTATTTACATTTACGAAACTTAATATTCGAAGAACGGGTTAGGGGCTTGGCGTAAACGGGGACAAAGCTGCCTCAGAATCGGTTAACAATCAATAAAATGATATCAGAATGGAAACTTCTCAGCTCTGTACATTAATATACATTAGTATATAACAAATTTAGTTAATTAAATAATATATATCATGCCTATTGACAGTTGAGAAATTACCACCCGACAACTTACAAAAAAATCCCCTAAAATTACCAACCAAAAAAAGATCTAGATATCTATATATACCATATATACCATATATATTTTATATATGTATATATAGACATCTATCACATTAGAATGTATTTGGTGTTTTTGATTATGGGCTAGTTTGCATAATCCGAAAAGAAATCAAATATAAATATCAGCTCATTGACTTGGGGCACTGTCTTTAAAACGAAATCGAGCTCAAACTCGTTTTTTTCTTTCGAACTCATCTATTTCGTCACAATGCTTGTCAAAACTAAAATCACAAAAAACCGCAAAGATTAAGTGGATTGTTTTTGTTTTTATTTATTTATTTATTATTATTTTTTATTATTGTTGTTGTGGAGTTAAGTAAAAAACAAGTTTTTTCTTGTTTTTATTTTTTGGTAAACAGTTTGGGGGAATTCTTTGTAGATTGTTCTTGAATTTCATTAATATCGAGGCGATAAACGATAGAATCGCAGCCTATAAAAGCGTATACTAGCCCAATGTCTAGACACAGTTCGATCTTTCAATTTGTCTCAAACACAAGTTAGTCGAGAACAAAAACTTAAAATGCGTGCCGTTATCCTGTTCGCCGTCATTCTGGGAGTCCTGCTATCGCTGGCCTTTGCCGAGGACCAGGAGCAGGAGCAGCTGCGTCAGAAGCGTCAATTCGGCTTCGGCGGATACCCCTTCGGAGGCTTTGGCGGTCCTTATGGCGGCTATGGCGGCTTCGGTCGCTACGGTGGCTACGGAGGCTATGGAGGTTATGGAGGCGGCTTTGGTCGCTACGGCTATGGACACCGCTATGGCGGCTATGGCGGCTTTGGCGGATTCGGAGGTCCCTTCTACGGTTAAACTGTGCATTGAATAAACGAAGACTGAGCGAAGTTGAAAGTGTTTTTTACTCAATCTAGTGTACGAAAATAGCAGCTGCTAATTAGATTAGTGAGTTTCGATCTCTCGAAAGTGAAATTCTCCATTTGGCTGGCCAAACTTGACCTCGCCCGTGGGCTGCAGCTGACCCGGTTTCGGCTGTGCGTGCCTGTTGCCGCGGTGTCTGCTCCAGAATATGTTTAAAAATAAATAACAGCAAATCTCCATTTATTTATTAATCTCTGGCTGCAGTCCGTCCCCGGCCGCGCTGCCTGCTAATTAGTTGATTTTTGTCCGCCGTCTGTTTGTTTATGTTCCAGAGCTGTCACAAGTCGGCAGCTTCTATTTTTTGTGTTTTTTTTAGAAACCATTTGCAGACACGACAGACCATCAACCAGAGTGCTGGAGAGGGCATGCATGAGTGTGTGTGTGTGTGTGTGTGTCTCTGTGTGAGTGGGAGTCCTCTGTCTTTCTGCAATTATCACGTACGATTGTCATAATTATCATTTGAATTTATATTAGATGACCTTTGGCTCTCAGCTCCCCCTCTCCAGCTCTCTTACTCCCTCTGACTGTGTCTGTCTGTCACCTTTGTTTGTTATTTCTGTGATGCTCTGCCAGCAACTGCGAGCTGCGGTTCCCCCAAACAAAATACGTATTTAAATGAATTTGTTTGTTGCTTCAAGTAAACAGCGTGTTCCGCATAAATTACCTTTGAGCTAAACCCTAATGACCTAAACCACACACACACACATAGACAATTTTCATATACGCATTTCCCCTGCCCTTAATACATACATTTATAAATATTCGATATATATTTGCATGTCTGATCGATCCGAACACAGAGCTTGTAAAGTCAAATCTATATTCTCTGCAGAGAAAACTCGATATCTTCAATATCAATTCCCTTTCCTCGCATATACATATAAATATATATCAATTGTCAAGCTCCCATTCCCAATTGCTGCCTGTATTCCCAGCCAATCTGGTTCACTCAAATAGAGACAGTTTGGCAATTAAATTCGCAGCATATGCGTTAAGCCCGAGCCACGCACAAATTATGCCCATCAATGGGCCGAATATCTGCTGATTAGATTAACGACGTATTAATCCCGCTAATAAACATAAAAATCAACGCAAATAAAAGTACCGCAAGCGGCAAGAGCCAAGCCCTAACCCAAACCCGAGTTGAGTCGCGCATATTAATTTCTGCGTCAATTCGGGCGTTCTATATGCTCTAGATGGTTATCAAGTTGCCCTGTGTGGCATATGGGTGCTTGTGCCCGGATTCGTAGTCATATTGCTGCCTTGTTGTGGCAACATGAAGCGAATGGGCGTGCCGCTGGCCCTGTTTTGGCTATTGTTTAATTGTCAATAGACATCGGCTTCTATCAATATCATAAAAGCTAATATTTTGCGGTTGGCTGGTCGAGGCAGGAGTAGCAGGAGTTGACTTGTGGGCATAAATAACCGCAAGCATCTACCCCACATTAATCCCACCGGATATGCTCAATCAAAGCTCAAAGTATGCGTGAGGTGTGAGCAGGGGGTGGTCGGCTCGAACCTGTCGACTTCCTTGTGCTATTGGGGGTTGCTTGTCGCTGTTGTCATTGAATATCGTCCCATTTCATTCATCATTTTGCGCCTTTTCAACGCCAACAACAACCCTCAACTACGGCCCGGGCAGTTAGTTAAAGGTCTGAGCTCAGCCTGAACCCCAAGCCCAGTAGCCGCAACCTGACTTTCGTGCCGTGGCTTGTTTTGATATTAAAATTGCGTAATTATAATTAACCACATGTGGGTTTGAGCCACCGACGAGAAAGGGGTAGCGGGTGCGGGGTCCTGGCGGTAACGTGTCCTCCGACTGCTTCCGCTCGCCTCTCGCTCATCTGCGACGCCTTTTGTGCCGAGGTGTGCTGGCGGAAGGAAGCGAATCGGTTATGGCTGCCACAGGACTCGGCCAGGATGCGCACGCCACTCGCTGCTCCTGTGTCACGTGTGCGCTGTGCGGGCACATGGTAACCGATATGCGGATTGTCGCCCCATGGGCATCATCCATAATTTACCATACTGTCAGCCAATTGATATTGCCTTGCCCTCATCCGATTGTACCTTAGTATGTGTGTGTGTGTGTCACATGATTAAGCTAAAAAATATTAAATTTAATTAGTACAGGATTTTGGAGCTTAGGCTTTTGTGCGTGGAACACGTGTTACATTGCGGTTATTGTGTACGTAAAAAGAGAGAGGAAGAGAGGAAGAGAGAAAGAGAGAGAAAGAGCTTCAGCGAAATAATTTTACATATACCCATAAGCAATAATTGAGATTTTTATCAAATACATATATGTAAGAAAGGATTCTCACTGCGAGTAATAGGTCGAGCAATAGATGTAATCATCATCGTAAGTAAAATTAAATAAAATAATAAGCGGATAGGTTAGAGCTACCTTGATATGTCATCGTATATGCCCCAAAATATGCTCCAGTCAAAAACCTTTGAAACTTCCTATCATGCATAGAGTGAATTTCAATCCCTTTATATACATTTATATCTATAAATTTAAGAGTATTCAGTTGAAACTTTTACTTTTTGTTGAAATATAGCCAAGGCATCTACTCAAAGCCATACCGAGAGCTATTAGACGCCTAACCCACAGACCTCTAATGGTAATTAAGCATGGGAATCGAAGCTAGAAGAGAGCCGACTAGATACATATGTGGCCAATAAAATGGCTATGAAAACGAATGTGTTGGCCAGGGAGTACGAGTCGTGCATGAAATTCCAGGCGAGCACACGAATGAGAGGGAGGGTGGGGGGAGACACTGCTAGGGCAGGGCCGGGGGAAGAGATTACAAACGTGTTGCCATTAGTTAACTTCAGCTTTGATTGATTTCAATTAATCTTGGACGCGTGTAATTAATCATTGAACACTTTAATATGGTTAACAAGTCTTGACCAAGCAACGGTTAAAAAGGTTCAACGAGCCGCAGACTTCTGAGCAGCACAAGCACAAGACAACGAGACCCGAACAGAGCTCCAAACTGACAAACTGACAAACTGGCAAAGTGACGTTGGCAGAGGAGGGGGACAAGCGGCAGCGGGAACTGGGGGAGCCGAGTCTGCGGTTACCTAGGCAGCCGCCTGCACATGGTGTGCAGTGTCTAAGAAAAATGACCAAGTTTTGGAAAATGCGTTGGAGTAACGAGCCCACAAAACAGATTTTCATATGTGTTAGCCAAAAGGCAACTTGGCCAACAGAGCGCTCCGTCTCTGCAGCCCCCGACTAATTGTAGTTACACTTCGCGCCGCGTAAACGGAAAACGGCCTGCGATTGATGGCTATCAATGCGGATGACTTATGGTCCATGTCCAGCTCATTCTCAGCTCGCTTCACGTAAGTCCCTCTATGCAGCGCACTCGACCCAGTCTCAGTCTTAGTCTCAGTCACAGCCTCAGCCGAACAGACAGCTCAGACATTTTCCTGGCCAACTGCATATTGATTTTCCCATGCTCAACGCAAATAGCCATAAGCCAAGGAAATCATTGTTGCGATTAGATTTCCACTCCTAGCATTCGCCAGGCATTCGAGCTGCGTCCAATGTGTGGGTGAGCGGTGTGCCATGTGCCTCGAAGTGGAGCAAATGTGTGTGGCTAGCCTAATCCGACTTGATTGAAACTAAAGAGCACTGAATGTGCCAGAGTATAAGTGATTTTAAATGGGCTTTAAGCACGAATTGAACTGAAACTGAAATCATGATGAAATGTAAACATTATATGTACACCAAATCTGCTTAGACACTGACTGAGCTAGGAATGTCTAATTGATGGAAAGTATTATATAGTAGGAAATAGGCTAAAAATACTAATTCTTAAGTGAATTATATTGAAACATATTTATATATGAACTGTATTGCATTTCAGCTCGACTTTCATTTTTGCCAAAAATATTACCCTTCATAGATTATGCTCCACAGCAATACGGAATTCTTTCTTGTGAATACAAAGTTTTTCTATTGCAGGCATTAAATATGTGAGAGTATAAATGAAAATATTGATGACGATGTCTTGTACAATGTTTATTGATATAATAAAATATTAGCTTAGCTTTATTCTTAAATTTTGTAAAATATTATTTATTAAATTACAACAACCAGTTGATGAATATTACGAATGGCTATAAAAGGAAGTATTTCCATGAAAATATTTGTTATTTCTTAAGACTTTCTGGTTATATATTATATAGCCTATATTCTGGTTTCTGTCTAAGATGCAAGGACAAAGAAAAATCTCTTTTTTTCATATACATATGCTGTAAGAATTAAAATTTGATTTCTAATATCATTAACTGTTCTACTGAACGACCAGCTCCTGCAAAGGTTTACTCTAGAATACATACACTAAATCGATTCAAACTACTGGCTGCTAAGATTTAATCTGAAATGCATTCACTATATCTAATCAAGCAATTTTTCAGTTACCAAATCTTTGCTCTTACATAATTGGCTTTTGAGCGCCAGATACGTGCTTTAAAAAAATCAAGTACCTTTGAATATTACTCCCTCAAATGATGATCATAGCAATAATTAACGTGCCTATTTTTTCCCAAGCTTCGGAAACTCAATATAATTGACTCTTAGCCAAGATGTGATAAATAAACATTCATAAGCCATTCAAGGCTCAGTAGAGCTCTTTAGAGCTAAAGCAGTTATTTGATGCCTCTGCTGCAGCTGCTGTTGTTGTTGTTGTTGTTGTTGCAGCCACCGTTGACTGCCATAATTAAGCAGTCAAAGTCAAGCGTTGGGAGCCACACACTGGAGTGAAAAAAAAGCAGGCAGGCAAAACAAAAAGAGTCTCCAACTGGAGGCGAATGTGTTTCTGTTGTCTCGGCAGGCAGCTCTCAATCAACAATGGCAACTCATTTCACCCGCTCGTCTCATGTTTCCAGCTGGAGCTGGAAGTTTGATGAATGATCTCATCAGCGAGGTGTCGGCTACAACTCAGTCGATGATTGGGCCGCAAGTTGTGCCACAGTTGTTGCTGTTGTTGTTGTAGTTGTTGCTGCTGTTTTGCTCAATGCACTGATGAGCCTCATTTGCGGCAAAGTGTGTAAAATTTAAAATTTAATAATTAACAATTGTTTTTTAATACCGCAGCAGCAAATCTCAACCTCCAACAACAGCTCCAACAGCAACTCCAACTCCAGCTCCAACTCCAACTTCAATTCGAGCTCTCCAATTACTTTCGCCCGGGCACTTTGGTAGCTGTCAATCGGCGCATCAGTTTATCCTCAGAGGCCGAGATCTCTTTGTTACGGCTTGATTAATGATGCGAAATTATGAACTCGCTTGTTCTAAATGACGTGTGGCAAAGGCTTGGGGCAGGAATCGCTGGGGCGCTGAGCAGTCGCCGTTGTAAGTAGTTTTGTTAATCGGTTTAAGAAAAATGACTTCATTAAATTCATTAGCGCCCATGTGTGAAATGCGTTCGATTCGTCTACAATGCTTAACCTTTTCGAGCTCCTTTACATAACATAAATAGCAGTCATTATGCGACGTGGCTGGGCTCACCTTGGCTAGGCAGCTGACGTTTAAGAATCAAAAAAGAGAAGCTCATTTAGAAGTCTTGGAAGTGTAATTCATATTCTTTTACACAAGTTCTTAGTCCGAAGGCTATGCTCAGTAGAGATATGATAATATTGCATATTAACTTCAGTTTTTGGATGTCACACTCTCGAACTCTCTCTCTCTTTCTCCCTCCCTTCTCCTTCTAACTCAACCTCTGTATTTTTGTGATTTATGCTTATTGTGGAGTTTAATAAATATCAATCCATAATTTATTCCACATCACCAAGAGACAAATTGTGATTCTATAACTCATTTCCTTGCAGCTCGGTTATAAAAACTCACAGACTCTGGTTATCGAAATAGTTTTACGTCTCACCATATGAATGTGCCGAAGAGCCATAAGGAAAATGTATTTTTAAAATAGTTTTCCACAAATATAAATCGAGAAAATTGTGAGTCGTAAGTAAGAAGAAGAAACTGAGCGAATAAGAAAAGTGCAGCAGACCGCAAAGCGTTGCGCTTCATTAAAATCGGATTAAAGTCGCTCGCAAGCTGACAAATATTCAGACTGGACAAATGGTCCTTCTGGTGCGATTCCCACGCTGACCAGAAAAGGACACGGAACGCCAACAAATCTCGGCGTATGCAAAAACATTCAGATGGCAATGCGTATAAAATTGGCCCAAAATCACAATCAGAACTAAAGCAACCAAAAGCAACCCCAAGTCGAGGCGCTTAGCTCTCAGGTAGAGTGGCAGGCAGAGGAACCCTTTGGAAATATTTGTGGACAATTTCAAGAAAATCAAGCAGAAAATTTACGCAAAAAGGAAAAATTGATTGCTAGCTGACCAGTGGGTAGCGCAGCGATACCCGATGTAGGGTCCAGCCAGGGGGTTGAACTTGTCAGCGAATGCGCCGTGAGGCTTATCCTCGGCGACACAAAGGTTAATTTTCTTATAGCTCGGGGTCAGCTGGACACTCGAATCTTGAGGCATTTACCTGAGCAGCATCCGCAAAAATAGTTTGAAATTTGAATGCTCGCATCTCTTGGCCATTGTACAGCCTGCGACCTCTGACCCGGCTGCCTGTGGCCGCAATTAGGCAACATTTTTAAGGTCAAAATTTCGCATTTGAATATTTTGCATTAATTTTTTCGTATTCTTCGTCTCGCTTGCAAAATGCTCTGATTGTTGCCTGGGACTTGAAGCGCTTCTTACACACATATTTGTGTGTATGTACATTTAAGTATATGTATATGTGCTGCTGGGGTAGCTACGCCCCATTTCGAGTGACCTCTGGCACCCGATTTGAATATGTGCTAATGATTTGTGACATGTTCTGCAGTTGCAGTTCCAAGCAGTGAGCCTTTTATCGCACATGTTTAATTCATGGGGCCTTGGACAATGCACTCAGAGCACTGAGAGAGAGAGCGAGAGAAAGGCAGAGAGAGAGATAGTGATAGTATTAAACAAAGATGCACTTAGCGAAACGCTAATTAAGTCGAATATAAATGGTTAAAGTGTAATTATAATAATTAATTACAGAATTATATTATTTAAAATGGAATCAAAAATCATTTTTTACTCTATTTCTAAATTAATTTAAAAATATATTAAATTTATAAATTAAAAAAAAATGTATTATTTTCTCTAAGTGCAGCTTTGCTTTATATGGGGTTGGACTTGGGCTTGGTCGAGACACATAAATAAAATTGGGCGTTTTAGTGGCTCATACTAAAAAGGGGAGGCTCGCATGTAATTACAGCCAAGCACAGCGCACACACACACACAAACACAAGCACAGGCACACACACACACTCACTCTCGTTCAGGTGACCTTTTGACATGCGCGCTCGAAATACATTTCGAGTGGAGCACAAATACATTTGTGAGTGCGTTTTCAGTTAAACAGTTGTCATATATAGAGCTATATGTTGAGGGAGTACACACACACACATATATGGTTTCTATATATGGTATACGGCATTTCAAACCCTTAAATTTATCGCCTATCTGGTTGCATGTGCAGCATTTGATTGGGTTTAATGCATTTAACGACTTCCATATGAAAATTGCCAAGCAAATGTTATTGGTCTGCTTCTGAGTTTATTATCGAGGTTATTGTATAATTCATATAGTATATAATCTATATATATATAAAGTTATACATGTTTAAACATGTTTATTTGGATATTGCTCAAGTATGATGAAAAACTCAGAGTGATGAAAAGTACGAAAAGATTTAAATTTATATCGAGTCAATTCATAAAAGTATAACGTAAATGTATATCTAATGCCATTCTATCTAAATAAACTCAATAACATTCGAAACGTCTATCAGAGATATGTGTAATATATGATATAAAATAATAAAGAATAGAATATCTTAACAAATTTTTTCTTAGCTTTTACTCCTTCTGCATATAAATCGAGTTAGTAATATCAGACTTATACATAAGTAAAATAGATCCATTTAAGTTGCTTAATAACTACTTCGAAAGACTATAGCAGCCTATTAAATTGATAGTATTAATGTATCACTAAGGCTAAATATATATAGAATGACTCAGACATGTACATCAAATCTTTATTCTTTAAGGTTTAAGAACTGCTCAAAGTTCAAATAAATTATTCAAAGACCTCAAGAGCTAACTAGAATCTCGACTTTAAAACTAATGAAAATTTTAGCAGCGCCATGAAATAAAAATCGCAAAAGGAATTCATCAACAGGATGAGCAGACATCTCAAATATATTTAGTTGACAAAGTCTCTGTGTATGTGTATGTGTGTGTGTGTACGCGGCAGCGAATACATATTGTTCATTTGGCGACGGCGGCGGCTGTGGCTCCACTTTCCACAATGAATCATCAGGCTGAGCAGCAGCAACAACAACAACAACAACAACAACAACAGCAACAAGGGCAACAAAAAAGCGGGCTGGTTGGGTGGAGCCTTGCAGATGGCATGCTTCTGCTCGTCAGTTTAACCAGGATGACATGGCCCGGTCCATTGCGGTCCTGGACTCTGGCATTTTAGCACTTATTCATAAAGTCCTCGCGCACCCACAACTTGCCCCAAAACGTGGCAAACGAGACAAAGCAGAGAACAGAAAAGAGAAAACAACGACAAACAGAAAAAAAAGGAGACAAGCAAAAGCGACGCGAAAAGAGGAATTACTAAAAATTTATCAATGTAAAAGTTTGCAGCAAAGCGCAGTGGGCGGGGCTGGCGGGACGGTTGGGCAGTTGAGGGCGTGGCAAAAAGGAAACAAGCAACAATGTAAATTATATGCCAGTTGGCTGCTGTAAGCCAAGTTTGCCTTTGTCTGAAATCTGCATGTATATATGTGCACCTATGGGTGTGTGTGTGTGTGCGTGCATATATGAGTTGTATATGTAAGTGCACTTCCTACTCGAGTCCTTGGCGCGTATATTTCTAGCACTCCTATATCTATTTGTGCAGGCAAACTAAATGCAAACATGAAAAGCCCCTAAAAACAAGTCAAAGTTTAGAAATGTGAACCATCTGTGTATATAGAAACTGCTACTTCGGTATACTATATATAAATAGATATAGCTGTTTCGCTATATCAGCCAACTCACCCTGCTGTATGTATGCAAACCTAACTAACTTTTATACATTCGTTTAACCAATTAAATTATTCACCTTGGTATGAATATAATTTATGGAGTGAATTAAAAAGCTTAATAATTAAAATAACATATATTGGATAGTAAATTTAATAATATTATGATAGTAAAAATTATTAAGACAAAATAGTATTATGCTATATAAAATATTTTAAATTTATATATAGCAAGTATTTTCCAATTTAAAAAATAAAAAATAAATAATAAAAATATATAATTCATAAATTACTTATTTAGGCCGATAGAAATTTATAATATATCAGAAGCTTAGATCATATCAAATACATCAACAAATCCTTCAAAATAAATGTCAAAATATTATATTATTTATATATATTTTATATATTATTTTTAAAATAATTCCATTCATATGAAAATAATATTTATTAATCTAATGAATATTTGTTGATCCTAGTTTATTTATGATATGATTTTATTTGTATTTTATTGAAGAATTAAGTATTAGAAAAAATCTCTATTGAATAAAATTCAGATTAGGAATTCTTAAATTTTATTTGAGTAAAAATTTCATTAATTTTAGTCTTATCGAAACACATTTAGTTCAATCAAAAATATGTCTAGAGGTTCCACTGTGCCCGACAGTTTCTCTGATTTGTATTCTTTTTGTTTAAAGGGAACATTCAACGGGAAGGCACCTACTTTCATTCAATGAACTGCCCAGCGAAGCGCCAGCGAGCAGGAGGCAAAAAAGAGAAAAAGATTGGAAGCAAGCGGAATAATGGAACTGGCCAGTTGCCAACATGATGGCAGAAGTTGTGGGCTAGGTGCAACAAGGGGCAGCGGGTGGACAGCGGACAGCGGGCAGCGAGTGCAAAGAGGCGCTCAAATGGGGTTGTCAGTATTTAACCCAAAAGGGTGGAGGTGCTGCCTGGCTGCGCGAACTCTGCGCAGAGCCACGACCACAACAATGCATTGCCCAAGGAGCAGCGAGCAACGGGTGGGGACTGCCAAGGGTGAAGGGGTGGAGGGGACGGGGGACGGGGGCGGCAGCTGCCACACGAGTAACATACGAGGCACTAACAAGAGGTGCCGAGAACCACGAGATTAGGTTCAAAGGCAGGACGCTTACCATAAAAAAAAGGAGAATGGAAAGTAAAAAAAAAAAAACAGCTGCAGGATGTGCTGAGCTCCCGCCTGGCCCCCCCATTTGGCAGCAGCCACTGAAATCCAATTGAATTAGACTTTAATGGGCGCCAGAGAGAGACATCTAGCGGTGTTAATAAAAAGCAAACTCAACATTTCTAGCTGCTGCCACTTGGCGCTGCTCTCCCTTTTTACGCTGCCTTGTTCTTCTCTTTTTCTTTTTTTTTCCGCTGTTGTTTTTGTTTTGTTTTTAGAGAGCGCCAACAACAAGCGAATTCCGATACAGTTAATGATAAGCCAGTCGCGTGCAAGCGAGACAGCTGCGTGCCGGTGCGAGCGAGACGCAATGCTAACGAGGGCGTTGCCAGGCATTGAGTGGAGAGCGCGATTGAGAGCGACCGAGCGTGTGTGTGTGTGTGTGTGTGAGTGGAAGTGAGTGTGACTCGGCGAAACTTGACGAAACATTGAGTGAGTGTGAGTGCGAGTGTGAGTGCGTGTGCTTATTGGAAACACAGCGAGCACTTCGAATTGGCACTCGACTTATTAGCAGCTGCCTGCGGCCCCTTGCGCCTTTACCAACTCAGTTCGCTGATCATCCAATTGTACATTTGCTCCGCATGCCCAGCCCCAAGTGCAAGGCATGCAACGGGTTAGGGGTGGCCCACTACATTTGGCCCCTCAACTGGGTCGAGACTTATTTCTGTCTGTCTTCTTCTTCTCTCCTTTCAATATATTTTTGCTGCACTTGCAACTTCTTCAGTGCTGCCCCCCCCCGAGTGCCCCCTCGGTCCACAGGCCGCTGCTCGCGTGCCTAAAAATTGTTTAGGCCTCTTCGACATTTAAATCTTTTTCAATTTCTACGCTCTTTGCGTGCAAATCGCTGCAAAATGTTAATGCTGGGGAAAACAATTTATGTTGGCGTCTCTAATTGTGCAAGCCCGTTGGGGCTAGGGGCAGGTGCCACATGTGGCATCGCCTACGGCCTCTCGTTAAAATCAAATTAAAATATGATTTCATGTTTTGGCACTTTTCAAGTGTATCCAATTGCGTGTCGTGACACGTAACTGGAGTCCAACCAGAGCACACGCCTCATCCAATTAGCATCGAATATTATTCTAATTTTATTAACACACATGCAGTCAAGGGGCTTCCCCCTAAGTAACGGCAAATGGGGTAGAAAATATGAAAAACTAAAATATGGAAAGCACAAATGAATTTTCACTTTGGGCCCACTTTAAAGAGCAACTCCCAACTATTGGAAACTCTAGCAAAAGTTTACTTGGCTTATCTCTGGGCACAGCCAATGGCAGCTCCAATATCTATACATACACACATACATATATACACGCATATATATCTCACATATCGGCCATTACTTTAAAGCTGAGCAGAGATAAGCAAACGACAAAATGTGGAGCACGACGCACTTTAATCAACCAACCAGAAAACTTTTCGACTCAAATTTTGTGTGCATATGTATATTCACATGTTTGTATATTTGTGTTCTTTTTTTCGGGTAGGTGGAGCTCATTTTAAAGTTAGTTTTTTTCTGCTAAAAAAAGCGGATTTCGGCTGCAAATAGATAAGAAACCTAACGGTAAAGCAACTAACAGATGCGCCAACTACAAAACTAATAAGAAAATGCTAACAGAAACAAGTTCTTGTTGGACGCCCAACAAATCAAATGAGCGCGAGAGCCGGCCACAAAATGCACTCACAGAGAGTGAGAGAGAGTCGGAGAAGGAGAGTGAGTGAGCTGTTTTCGTGGTGGTGGTAGTGCGACTGCTGTTGGTGGTAGTGGCAGTTCATATTCATGCTAATGGTTGGAGTGGCAGTAGTGGTGGTAGTAGTGCTGGCGGTGGTGGTAGTGGTGAGTCCGCTGAGCAAATCAGCCAAACGCATCGAAGGTCTTGCCCCGCCACCAAAGAGAGCAGAGTGCTCGCTCTTGCCGAGCGCGAGCGCCAGTGCGAGTGCGAGTGCGAACGGGAGCGAAGATTTCCACTCAATTGCGGGCAGGCCATTGGGTCGGCGTGCGCGCGAACGGTGCAGCAATAGAGCAGACACAGTCGCCGGGGTGCAGTTGCTGT
Source organism: Drosophila navojoa (assembly GCF_001654015.2). Next base: position 151,636 of record NW_022045974.1, read on the forward strand.
TGCTGTATATCTCTGTATCTGTGGTGGAATGAGAGAGATTTGTGTGATGTGTCGTTAGGTCGAAACGGTCGAGTCGGGTCGGGTCGTGTACCTTTTGCCACGAATGTTTTGCCAGTCAGGCTCTAAAAGGCCTTACGAGAACAGCTGAGATTTCGCTGCTCGCATGACGCGCATTTTCCACACAAGATAGAAAAATTTTTGAATTTTCTTTCAAATATATTACAATCTCGAAATAAATACATATGTACACATATATGAGAAATTCAAAGTGCAGCGCAGAGGCGAGCAAACAAATTAAAGATATCCACAGAAAATTAAATCAAATGAAATTTAATATTTCAACAAGTCGCAGAAATTTTAAATCGTGTGCGTGAAACAACGAATTAAATTTTTGAAATAAAAAATCTAAAAAATATTCACATAATATTGAATATAAAATAAAAATTGAAAAAACCACAGAAAGTGTTTTGTGTAAAATGCAGTGCAGATCAAAAATAAAATAAATAACAACAAAATTGCATTCGAAAAGAAATTCTTTAAAAAATATTTATGCCCAGAAAATACTTTGCCCAAAAAGAGTGAAAAAAAAAAAAATATTTGGGAAAAATATTGAAAGGAATTTTCGAAAAGAAAAGTTGTTTTGGTGACTTTGCTGCGTTTTGGGCGTGGAAAGTCCGTGCAAAGTGTATTCCAGCGGTTATTCCACGTGTTCCGATCCGGCCGCCAAAATTATTACGCACAATTCCCTGAGCGTGTACGGTGGCGGCGTCATGTGCGCCTCCCCGTCCACGGCTCCCGGCTTCTTCAACCCGCGGCCGCAGTCCGGCGCCGAGCTGTCGGCCTTCGATCTGGGCCTGTCGCGCTCCATGACGCTGGGCGTGCCGCCGCACAGTGCCTGGCATGATCCCAATTTGGGTGGCCATCTGCACGCCTCGGCCGGACCCGGCTCGCTGGCGGGCACCAACACAAGTGGTGGCGGCAACGGCGGTGGCACCACGCCCAGCAGCGTGGCCAGCCAACAGTCGTCGGGCATCAAGCAGGATCTGTCCGGCTTGACCGCCTCCACGGCGAACCTCAACCAAAGCGCGCATCACGTCATCAAGGAGGATCTCTCCAGCTTGCCCAGCGCCAATGGCAGCGGCTCCACGTCCGGCCATCACACAAGCGGCGGCGGCCAGTCCGGACACGGCTCGGTGGATCTGGTGCCCATCATCAAGGGCTCACAGTCGGCCAGCTGCCTGGGCGGCTCGGCGGGCGGCAACAACGGCGGCAGCACCACGCCCAGCTCCCAGGCCAACAGCTCCCACTCGCAGAGCAGCAACAGCGGCTCCCAGATCGACTCCAAGCAGAACATCGAGTGCGTCGTCTGCGGCGACAAGAGCTCCGGCAAGCACTACGGACAATTTACCTGTGAAGGTGAGTACCCCAGCCGGGCCTAATTGTAATCGCCAGATATCCATTGACTGCCAGTCGACAGTTGATTTCAATTGTGACTTCGCCAATTGTGACTGCCCCACTCCGAGTGGATCTGCAGCGATGATGACTGAACAGAAATGTTTGGGCCTCAGATAGTTTGGCTGGCAGCTCAGCGCGCAGACTCGCCAACTAGTCAAAAGCGTGCTGATCTTGACAGTTACTGTGAATTATGGCAGTTTGATGAGTTGGCAATAAAATTCGGTGATGTGAGACAAGTTGGCCAGCTGCCTGAGCCTGTGGGTGTGCGGGGGGCGAGGCTCGACGAGTTACTTTGCTAACTGTTTACGAAAACACAAACACCTCATGTGAGAATTCCAATTTGATTTAGCTAGTTGGCACAGAGCCCACGCCAACTGAGCAATACGTAAAAGATACTTTTGTATCTCAGACATAGCTGATGTGCCAAGCAAACTCTGCTGCAGTTATTTGTGTATATCCTCATCCCATTAGATGTGTGTTTACTGTACCTGCTACAAGTCTGAGTCAGATTATTTTGTAGCCTAACAAGCCTATCAACTGCCTTCAGCTGTAGCCAGTGACTACTGTGCCACTAATATGCCTCTTCTTGTTAGTCGAAAACTTTAAATAGATGCATTTACGCAAGCTCAACCATAAAGATACTTTGGCTGCAACTAAAATTACTTAGCAAATAATATTATTCAAGTACAGTTACAGTCACAATTACCTAAGATAAATATCGTTAAAAACAAACAAGTTACATATATTCAGTTTTCACTCTGTTTCCAACAGCCAAGTCTGGTTCAGATACTTTTGTATCTTTTGCCTAGAATCAACGCAAAACTATCTGTGCATTAACCAGCTCTCAGATACTTTTGTATCTTAATATCCCCTGAGAGTCCCTCGCAATCACAGCCACTTTTGCATATGCAATTTTTCGCAGAAAATATCTCAAATAAAAAAAAGCAGCCGCCACTTGAGCAGCGTATTATGTAAGTCGGCGCACTTCTCAGATACTTTGGGCTGGTCAAAACGCCGTTACAACACAGCACACTTGCCGCGATCCCGCGCACGCATCTCCACTCGACTCGCTTATCGCTAGATAAAAAATAAAAACAAAAACAGAAAAAAAAAATGTGAAAGAGAACGAGTGGAAAAAATTATTATTATCTAAATAAAATACGGTGCGCGCTTTTGTAGCAAGCCAAACAATTGTTGTGCAAACATGCAAATTGTGGCGGCTGTGGCCGCTAAATGAAGCGCCCACCTTTTTATTGTCTTAGACCTGGTCGAGATGCCAGTTGGCAGAGGGACAGCAGTGTGTGTGTGTGTGTGTGTGAGAGAGAGAGAGAGGGTGTAGGTACTTCAGCTGTGGGGCAAAGAACTGCACTCACTCGGCTTAGATTAACGCTGCACGCAGCGCTGGCATTTAGTACAACAGCCAGGTTGAGCTTGTCATATTCGTATCTCTTCAAATGTTCTGCTTTTAGTCAGAGAGGAATTACAGCCGCGGAGCGTATCTGCATGCGCACAGTGGTTGAACTTGTGCAGAAACTAGCAAAAGTAATGAGAGCTTTTATTACTGAATAATAAGAATATTGAAATGCATTATGATTAATTTTAGTTAGCTATATTTAAATTCAAGTTTTATATACAAAAATTCAGTTTTTTGTATTTTTGCTTTATTTAAAAGTTATTTCATTTCTCAATTAGATATTGTAAATATGTATATCCAAGCCAAGCTCTCTTGAAATGAGCATATTAATTAAAGTTTAGGCTAAGTAGCTTAAAACTGCAGCACACATTTAATCATCCAACCATCAACTGCTCTTAGTTGCGCTTATCAACGGCGCATCACAAAAAGTATCTCACAGATACATTGCACAGCTGTAAGACCACTGTACTATGCATTGTAGGCGCTTTTATTATTATTAATCACCCAGCATTTTGTACGCATGCGCAGCAGCAACAACAAAGACAACTAGAATAGCAACAACAACAACAACAACTACAACAATCAAAAAATGTGGCTCAGTGACCGCCTCGCTGCATTCTGAAGGTGTTTTGCTGCCAGCCGCATGTTGCCATGCATGTAGCTAACAGATACATGTATCTGCTGTTGCTGTTGTTGCTGTTGTTGTATATCTTTTGGGGGCGCTGCTGCTGCTCCAACTGCTGCTGATGATGTTGCCACGATAGCAATCTATTTTGTTCTATGCAAGTCTCTCAAGTCTCGCTGCGAGAATGTTTTCTTCGTTTTCTTTTTTTGAAAATAAATAGTAAAGCGCTTAGACGCATATCATTGCCAGTTATGCGTTATGTGCGCGCTCTCTTTACAGCTCACTCTCCCTTTCCCTCCTCTCTTTCTGGCTCTCTCTCTCTCTATGTTTTCAATATGCCATAATGTGCGCCGTTTGCGTCCTTTCAGCTGATTCACTTCCAAAAGCTGAGCTACACGTACTTGCAGATACTTGGCCCAACTCGTTTTCTGCCCGCTCTCTCACTTGTCTGTCTGTCTGTCTGCCTGGCTCTCTGTCGCTCTGTCTGCCTGCCAGTCTGTCTGTCTCACTGTGCTTTCCGCTCTGTCCGGTGGCAGGGCGCAGTATGTGAAATTTATTCCAAAAGGCAACCCCCTGCACGTCTCAAGATTAATTGTAGCCTATGCCTATGCGTGTGTGTGTATCTGTGCCTTGAACCCTAACCCCTCAGTCCTTTAGGTTCGCAGTGTCCAACTTGTTTGATTTCGCACACAGCTGCTTCTTCAATTTGTAGGCGATTTTGGCATACCTTGAGCAATATCAGTTCCCCACTCATTATTTCCTCTTTTTTTTGTAACTCGGTTCGCTAACCTTTTTGGCTAAAAAGTCACGGTTCAAACTCCTGTTGAAAAATGTGCGCTGATATCAGCCAACTGATAATATTAATGATGAGTGCCTCACTCTAATGCAACATCGACAACACACACACACACATACATAGACAGCCGCACACCTCCTGCTCCCCCATCAATTTAGCTATTTGTCATGGCTATTAGTAGGCAATACCTGAGCTTTTTTTCACAGTTGTTTTTCCCTGATGGCTGCTGCAGTTTTCCAAGAACTTTGCCGAGACGTGCACACCTTTTGCATTGCAAATTGTGCTGCGTTTATTTATTGCATGAAAAGTTATCTTAGCGCCCATGTCAAAAGCTAATTAAGTTGATTTATCTGCTGCCCCACATGAGAATGACAAATAAATTTTATGAAAAATTACTGCAATATCTAAGTAGCTGGCATGCAATTAATTAAATGCCACATAAACATAAACCTCAGCGCAGCGCAGAGAAAACTCTTTAAGAAAATGCAAGGAAAAGCTAGTAAATAATACAAAAATACGACAAGCAGACTCTGGGCTGGCGCTTGTCTAATTGTGAAGCGCGAGCGACTTGCATTAGAGCTCGGTGCGAAAGTATCTCAAAGATACGAAGACTCACAGATACTTTGTCAACCCAATGCTGTCGTGGGCCGCATTAACATTTTGCGCAATGCGCAGGAGGCAGCGTTTGAAGTCAGCCCATTTAAATAGTTTCCCACGTTCCCGCAATTAAAGCGCAGCCCAAACTCAAGAATTCATATGTGGTCAAGCGGATTCCCGTTTCGTTCCTTCTGTGTTCGTTCGTTGTCGAAAAGTTCGTAAAAAAAAAGAAAACAGAAAACAATTTTTGATGTTGACAATGTCACAGTTTATGCTTTATGCTTGCCCAAAGTCATCATTGTGCGTTTGTATCTTGTATCTGTCCGACGAGATCTTTTGCTTTTGTTGTTGTTGCTGCTGCTGTTGCTGTGGGATGAGCGTTTCCTTTTGAAGAAATTTGCTGAACAACATGTGTGGCTTTTTAATTCACTTCATTATGCTGTAGGCAAATAAAGCATTTAGCACAAATTTCATTTCATATGCAAAGGAAAAAGACGAAATTATTGTAAATTGCATCCAGCAAAAAGGAAAATACAAAATACTTTTTCTTATGGTATTCAATGGGGTTATATGAATGTGGAAATAGGGGTGAAGTAATCGTAAATTCATACCATTCAAAATCCACGATGAGTCTGTGGAAAACTCTTTAAGTTCAAATCAAATGTGAAAAGCCTTTTGAGAAATTCTCTGTCTGATTCCTTTGATATCAAAGATGCCAGCAAAATTCTTACGCCAATAATTAAATTGATTGGCATACGAAATATATTTATGGCTCTTGACTTTTTCACCTCGCAACGGTTTAGGGAAAATACGCGAAATGGCGCTACGGCTTCAGCACATTTTGGCTCGCAGAGCCTTCAATAAATTATATGAAAATTCCAGTTGGTAGACTCGGTCGCTGAGCTTTAACAAAAGGCGCACATAAATCAATTAGCTGTCCACTCGTTGCCCCAAAAGCGAAAAAAACAAAATAAAAATCAACTAAAATCAAAATGTAAAAACAAAAGTAAGAGCAACAAAGTAAATACGATTGCAAAAAAAATATTAAGAACGCCCACTGCGCATTTTTCAGATGTGTTTTTCGTGGCTGCAATTTATGGCGTTGCAGCCTTTTTGGCTTGTGGGGGCGTGGCAGCGACGCCCGCTACAAAAACAGCGTATTTTACTTATTAATTAGTAACGAAAAGCTTAATAAATATCGAAGCTTGTATTAAATTTGCATTCATTTCGAGCAACAGAGAGAGAGAGAGAGAGAGAGAGAGAGAGAGAGAGAGAGAGAGAGAGAGAGAGAGGGAGAGTGAGAGAGATGGGGTTAGTTGAATTAAGCGCCCATATCATTTATTATGAGTGCATATAAATCGCTGCATGATAAACATTTATAACTTCCGTGCGATTTGGCATGATTTACGTGCACTCCCCTCAGCAGACTCTTGGCTCAACTCTTATTTCGGCCATAAGCCATAAAAATTGTGAGGTAGCTGAAGGCAAGAAATTGAATATTTATAGTCTGTTTGTTTTTGTGTATTTTTGGTGGGCTCTAATCTGGAGCTGTGGTGCAATGCTCAACTCTTTGTCAACATTAATGAGCTGCAAGAGCTTGGCCTGTATTTCTTGTTGTTTTCTTCTTATTTCCCTGGTATTGGAAAATATTTGGCACAAGCGCCAGCCCTTCATTAAAAAGCAACAGCGAAATCGCGTCGAATACGAAACTTAATTGTAAACAGATTTTGTGCAAAGACAAAACAAACAACTAAAACAACAGCAGCAACAACAACAGCAACAACAACAATAACAACAACAACAACTGAGGGCAGACATTGTAATCATTAAGCGGCGACTTGTAGTACAAATCGTTGTACTTAGAAGCCAAGTTAAAGCCAATAAAGCTGCTGCCACAGTTGCAAATGCAGTTGAAGTTGCAGTTGCAGTTGCAACTGTGCCTCGTCTCTCTGCCAAATGAGGCGCAAAAAATGCATCCTGACACGAAGTGATTTCGTAAACCAGCCCCTGCCGCTGCCCCTGTCCCTGCCCTTGGCCCATCGTCTTGAGCGGAAAAATCGTGAACTAGCGAGCGACTTGATCCGCTTTATAATGTAACGGTTTAATTAATTATGTTAAGCTACAGCCGCCGCTCAGCCAGCGGCAACGTGCAACATGCCGCAGACACAGTTGTTGCCACTTCATGCGCAATTTTCGTTTGCAGCTAACCTGGCTAATCGATCAGCTGCATCATGGACCTTCCACAAATACATACATATATGTATGTATGTGTGTATGTATGTATGTATGTATGTATATTCTGCTAACTGCAAGCTCGCTGGCTGTGCCCTTTGCCTCAGCTGTGCACGTTCCGTGGCATCCTCCATGTGCACTTGCAACATGACGACATGCCCCGCGGCGTAGCCGCTTTAATAGTCCAGTAACGCCGCTGCAATATAGCCGCTCTTATCGCCAAATGTCTCGCAGTTGCTGTCGCTGATGTTGCTGTTGCCCAGCTACATGACTCGGACCTGAGCCGGGCCTCGAACTGGGCTTTGGCCTCGCCACTTCCCATAGAGACTTTCGGCTGCGCATAACTTCACATAGCATCAGTTAAATCAAAGCTAAATCGCTTATCTTTATTTTCGCCAAGTCTGTGGCGGCCTTTTGTTGTTGATGTTGTTGCTGCTGTTACTGTTGTTGTTGTTCTCGTTGGCGTTGGCAACGTGCGAATTGCTCTGCATATGGTGGCATATGGGCCAAGACGCTGCCTAGACGTACCTAATATACACAAATTGTGGGCTAAGAAAACGGGTTTGCGCCTGCAGTTGGCTCAACAGCATAAATATCTGTGCCTAGGGCTCAAGAAGCCACAAGAATTTCAGATATAAGTACCTCTAAATGTGCCCAAATGCAAATGCTAAACATTCCATCGCCTCTCTTAGAGATTCGCATTAGCTGAGCCGAGGCTGATTTTCATATGTATCTATAGCTCATCAGCTTTATTTCAGTTCACATTAATAAGTTTCTTTTTGTTTTCAATTTGAAATTCGTTTCTGCTCGGAAAGTAACCAGGCTAACAACCTGAACTGAAACCAATTTACAATTGACTCAGTCTGAGCCGCATTTTCATTAAGTGGAGAGTTCTTCAATTGCCGCAGCAGCAGCAGCAGCCGCAGCTCTCAGCTCTCAGATGCTTCCCACAACAATCGTTACCATTGACCTATATCGAGCTATAAACCCTGCTGGTTTATAGCGATGTCAACCCCGAATGGCATTGCCTGCTGTTACCTGTTGCCAGGTAATCAGCTGTGGGGGCACCTGCAGCAGCAGCAGCAGTAGAAATTGCAGCAACTGCAGTCAGCAGCAATTGAAACTGAGCTTCCGCCTCGCGAAGTTCAAGCGCGTTCATAATCAGTGCATTTTGTAGATACTCGAAGTGCATGCAAGTTAAAGCATTTTGCGGTTCGTGTCTGGGTCTGCAATTATGTTTCGGTTGTACTCCAGATACTTTGTCTAGCTTTTGCAGCGCTTTGCCTTTGCCGCCGGCTCAATCTCAGTCATCAGTTTGGCCAGACGGCCATAGAGAGGAGAGCGTGTCGAATTGTTTTCAACTAGAAATCGCATAATAAAACTAAGCAATTTTTTGTTATCTACTATTTACCAACACTGAAAGTGTTCCACTTTCTAAAATTCGTAATGCCATTTGCTTTGATCTCGCTCGTGTCACGAGCCCACGCTCATCTCTAGCCATCAAGTCTTGAGCCGCTGTGCTAATTACTTGAACTAGCAGCCTGCACATGTAAGCTTAACATTTAATTATTGCGACTTAATGATGGCTCTCTAGCTGTGTACTCTACGTGTGTGTGTATGTGTGTGTGTGTGTGTGTGTGTGTGTGTGTGTGTGTATTAATAATTAGAAAATGAGCCGACAATGGGGCGGTGTCTGGCCGCTGCTATCGACTCACTGTGTATGTGTGTGTGTGTGTGTGTTACACTTCTGCGCAACGGTGCATTGACCGACCGCTAAAACCTCTGCAATTGGCCAAACAAAAAAACAACTGCGGCTTGTTTTGGCAATTGAATAAAGTTCGAATAGACACTCAGAGTACTCATAGCGACACTCATATGCACTCATTAACAGTTGGTCAGATGTGCTCGCTCGCTGCTGTGGCCCAAAGCAATTTCACGCTTCCAATTGAAGCGGCCAAGCGGCAAAAGTCTGCACTTTCATTTATGACGGGGGGCAGTGGAGGAGTGGCACCCATGGCCATGGTCACGCTAGAAGTGAGTGGAGCGGGTTGTGGAGGGATGGTGCGGGGGTCGGTTGATATCGTGCTGTTTTCGCACACATTGCAGGAAGTTCAATTAATAGAACGAACGCTTGAGCTTAGCTGTTGTTCTTGGCAGTCTGTCTAACTGTATTGAACGCTTTATGGCGCGTAGCGCACGCGAGTAGCTAATAGCTAACAGCCGCCCCTCTGACGTCCCCCGTCCTACTCCCTCGCCGCAGGCTTGCAATTAAGCTGAAGCGTAATTGAAACTACCGCAAAGTGCGCCGGGCTTATAACTAAACTGTCTGCACTTATGAGATACATTTCGAAGCCATAGCAAGGCCCGGAGAGCCAATCAGCTCTAGGGCTTCCCAGGCGACGGGCAGCGGGTGGGTGGGCGGCCGGTAGTCTCCCATATACTTCACTCGAAATGACTTTTTGGGCCTTACACCTTCACAGCTTCACAACTGCATCTTCATCTGTATCTGTATCTGCATCTCTCTCTCTCTCTCTCTCTCTCTCTTGCTCGCTCGCTCCACCCTTTTGCGATTATTGATATAACATGATATGCCAGCAGCGGCCGCCCTCTCAGCTGCCCGCTCTCTGCCTAGGCTTACGGTATCTTTTGGCTCATAGCTGAATGCTTCTGCTCGTATCTTCATCAATAACGACACGGCGCAGCTTTCGCATCGTCTGAGCTCCAGATAAAGCCGCGATATGCGCATATGGGCAGCGCCTGGTCGCCAGCTTGCAGTTCTTTTATTTTCGCTGCGCGACCGAGAGCCGTAGGTACCACGGCCAGGCCTATGCCAGTCCGGCCCGCCTCTCTCCCTTCCTCCGTCTGCCCAAGCAGCAGCAGCAGCGGCAGCAACGAGAGCCCCAGCCAGCCTCAAAGAGGCACAGGCAACGGTACGTTTTGTGCAGAAATCGTGACTCGGTACAATATCGTTATTCGTAGATCATATGGTGTAAAAGCTTAAGTGTGTGCATGTACATGTGTGTGTGTCGCTCTCTATGATTGTGTGTGTGTGTGTGTGAGTGTGTGTATATTTCCTAGATGCCTTTCAGTTGCATCTTGGGCTTGTCTAGCGCGGCGTGTGAGGCCAACGTTTGCCTTGGCAGCTGAGACACTGCCGCATGCCCTTCTCATATCTAATGCAGCTACTCGCAGATCCAACTTCTTATCGACCGATATAAGTGCGTATATTAATATCAATATTTTCCTTTGCTAGGCATATGATCCTCAGTCTTAGCTGTATTTAAATTTTCTTTTTAATCGATTCTCTATTTAATAGTTTCTCTTCAAAATCACACAAACTTTTTCGCAAGCTTCTCTAGTCAGACCTTTAGACCAGATCGATTCCCATTTCAATGCAGCTCAAAGCTCGCCTATAGCGCATCTGTTGATCGACTTGGACAGCCAGCTTTGGGTTGCCTGTGCCTGGGCACGTTTTAGTGCACACGATCGCAACGCAGTCGCTGCGCCGAGCGCCTCCCCCTGCCCCGTGCCTTGGCTGCTTGGGCAGGAGCGCGCATTGAAAATCTTTTATAGCACACAGATCGCATAGCTCGAGACGGGGCTGCGACTGTGACTGCAGTGCTGGCTGACTGGCTGGCTGGGCCTAACATATTTTGTTTGATGATGATTTTACAGCTTAAAACGAATTTTATGAGCATATGCCATTGTTTTGAGTTATTGTGAGAAATTTTGTGTGGCATGGCCTAAGCTGCGGCCCCCGCAGCCAAACAGGATCAGCACCAGGATGTAGACTGTAAGTGGAGATAGTCAGAAAGGGGGCGGACGGGCGGAGGGGGCGTGGTAGATGTTGTGCGGAGCTGGGCAACGCAAGTGATACACATGTTTAGCTGGATGGCGACATCAAATTGCAATGCAGCTTGTAAACAACGCGACGGGCTCCAACTATATCAGTGAGTGCTTAATGGCTGCCCACAACAGCAACAGCAACAGCAACAGTAACAACAACAAGCTTGTCTAGTCTTTAGTCTTAACAGTAAATTCGTGGAGCCAAAAACTAAAATTCAGCAGCCGCCCAGCAATATAAGAGGCGCTGCCTCCTCTTCGACAGACGGTTGGCTACTCCAGTGCCAGTGCCTGGGACAGTGCCCGGGACAGTCGTATCTTCGTGCCCACAGATACACTTTGTTAATTGAAAGCCATTAAAGGTAATTTTATGGAAGGCGTTAAGCCATGAAACGTGTAACATGACCATTGACATGGCCAGCAAGTGAGCGAGAGGGGAATGGAGGGAGGCAGCCGTATGGCAGGACTCGGACCAACAACTGCGAGTGTCATGAAGTGAAGCGCAACTTGCCGCATTTGGTGGCATGTTCTGCGCTTTCGGATACTTTGCTTTACAAGTGGTAACAATTCTTGTTGCCCTTTTTTTTGCCCCACTTGATTCAAGTGCCATGGAATTTGTTTTGCTTGTTGCGAAGCATTTGTAGGTGCAGTCGAGGCTTGAAGTATTGGACAGATCATAAAGATGTTTACGAGAGAAAAACACACAGAAGAGTGTAAAGTCTCAGGAACTGGTATATCTTAGACTGTATAATACTATATTATAATAATCGGAAGAGAGCTGAAATAATCATCATCTCTTCTTTATTATATAGATCAATAAATAACTTTTCTTTGAATATCTTACACATATATATTTTGACTATTTAAAATATGCTCTACAAATATTTCTCATTTGTTTACTATCCCTCTTTACAGGCTGCAAATCGTTCTTCAAGCGCTCCGTGCGACGCAATCTCACATATTCGTGTCGGGGCAGCAGAAACTGTCCCATAGATCAGCATCATCGCAATCAATGCCAATATTGCCGCTTGAAAAAGTGCCTCAAAATGGGCATGCGACGCGAAGGTAAGTCCACCCCATATATATAGTATACCTACATACATATGTGTACATACTGTGATCAGCGAAATTTCTTGCATTGGCTGTGGGTCAATTAAAAGTCAAACAGTGAGGCAAATACATAAATAAATTAAATGCGCCGAGACCGAAGGCGAGCGCACTGTACAACGGAAGTAGAGCACGACTGCGAGCGAATTCAAATTTGATTTTCTATCGCATGTGGGTTACGTGCGGTCCAATAAATGGGACAACTAAATGTCAGATGCTACGAATTTGCACTCAACACACGAGTGACAAGTGTGGGCTGCTCTCCTTTGGCTGCTGCGGCAGTGCCAAGTGGTTTGCCAAGGAATGTGCCACTTGATGATAGGCCGAAACTCTAAGAACCTTAGCGAAAAAGCGGGTCATGTCCTCAAAATAGCGCGCAAGAAACAGCTGTTATGTCACGAGACTCGTCGTACCTTTCTCAATAAAAGCTAGTGTGCCAATGAAAAGTTACATTCTTCCCTAGATCTATATTAGACTAGAGCTGTCAGAACTGTTAGGAATCCCAATCAAAGTCTTCTAAATAACTTAATAATCCCCGTCTATTAATGGCATTATATGACTAGCGCCCAATTAGCTATCCATTCATTGTCAGACTTCATTGCATATCAAACTCCACATGACATTTAGTCAAGTTACACAGCTACAGTGAAACCAGCTCAAAGAGCCAAGCATACCCATAGAGCATACCCTGTAAATAGACAGCTTATTCAAGTTAACGGTTTCATTCGCAGCTCTTGCAATGGCTCTTCATGCCCGCTAGCCACACTTTATGGTTATAGGGTATACGAAATAACAATTAAGCTGCAGCATAGTGACCCCAAAGATCAAATGCAAACTTGTTCGCTCGTTGGTTAATAATTAAAAAAAAAAAAAAAACATGAGTACTCGAATAATCGAATACGCAAACAGTTGGAATAGTTGAATACTTGAATGCATGAATAGTTGAATAGTTGAATTAGGAATTAGCTCGATATTGTAATTTGTGTGTCGACACTTTTTTCTGTCCATGGCGCTGGCTCGCATGATTTATTAAAGTTAATTCGATTAGATCTATTGGAGATACACTGACAGAAAATTATGGCAGCATTGACAGCCTAATCATAGAGCTGGGCTGGCTAACGGAAGGAAGACGCCAAGTACATGCAATCTGTCAGATATATGGGAAATTTTCGGTAATTTCTTGCAGTGCACGAGCTGACTTAATCGAAGGCAGCATGCAACGGCGCAAATATTTGGCATAGCTGGGCCACAAATGTTTTGTCCACAAATTGGCAAACGACGACAAATTGACAGACGCCACAGTGAATCGATCAATGAATGACTGACTGACTGACTGACTCACTGACTGACTGACTGACTGGTTTGGGTGACTGCTTGACTGCCTGGTCGCTTGCTTAGTTGCAGTTGTCGGCATTAACAATTAACAACTGTCTGGCGGGAGATATACATATGAATATATATGTCTCTATAGAGAGAGACCTGTCCAGCTGCTGCACAAAGCTGTTATTATTTGCACTAATATTGACAGGTTTTTCGCAAAATGCTAATAGCCTCCGCTGCCGCCGCTGCTGCTGCTGCTGACGACAGCAGATGTTGTCGCTGCTGCAGTGATTTGGGTTAAGAACGAGGCAATTAAAATGCAGCTACAGACACCGCCATTGTAATTAAATGTATCTAAACATTGATTTAAGCGCGGCTATTGCGCAAATGAAAATATTTAACGAATATTTGCTTAAAACCAAAAAAAAAAAACATTTGTCTAAATTCACGTTTGTTCTTCGTAGCTCTGGCTAGGCCCAGTGCCAAATGCTGTTTGTGGCTAATGAAGCGGACTGTGAACCCAGGTGTGGGCTACCTGTTTGGCCATTAAGCATGCGATTACCTGTAGCTCTGCCACTGCCACTGGCACTGACAACAACTTGTCAACTTCATCATAATAAAACGCAAAAGAGTTCAGCACCTTTTGGCCCCTTCTCCACATGGCGTTTCCTAATGTACAAGTTCTGCGTAAAAACTAGTTCACAATTGCCCAAAACCTATATCAGAGCTGAGAAATCGTGAGAAAATGTCTTTTCTGCATAGAATTTCAGTACGTTTTTCTGTTTTTTTTTTTTTTGCTTCCTTCTGGGCGCTACTTAGCATAAAAGCAGCACAAAGGTTATGCCTCGGCAGACCTGGTCAAGCAATTCTACGGCGAAAAACCCGAAAAAGCGCATAAAATCAAGGCACGAAGGTCGCTCTAATTAAATTGCAGTGTCAATTGGACGGGGTGGACTGGGCTGGACTGGACCCGGGCTGAGGTTGGGTCACCGAACTGGACAACAAATTGAGCCGAAACTTGTTTTGGTCCAAGGGTTGGGCCAGCTAAATTAATTTCTGTTTATAAAAGCACTTTTTTGTCGGCAAGCAAAAAGAAATAAAACTACAAGAATTTACAGTAAAAATTGAACTAAAAACTGGTCACAACGAGGGTTGAAGATGGGCTTCGTTCAGTCAGTGGGTTGATCGAGAGATACATATGTGATGTAGGATTATCAAGAATCTTCATCTTGTGATTGAAAATAAAATATGTAGGACTTTTTTAATAGAGCAGCCGTTGTGATTCCCCTTTTGAAATTCCATAATGTTGTTTAGTATATATGTATATTTTAAATAAAATCTAAGTGTACTATGAATACTAATATGCTTGGAAGTATACTTATAATTACCTTTTAGACTCTACACAAACAACAAAAAAAGAAAACAAAATATTTAATATGTAACGCAAAACTTTTTAAATTCAATCGACTTGCTCAATTTAGACAGACACTCAAACTCACTTATATCATGCAGGCATTATAATTAACAATGGAAATTTTAGCCGAACAACAAATAACAGTAATATTAGCAACAACAACCACCGTTAAGTGCTATATTATAAGCGATGCAAATACTTAAAGCGCGCATTTGCATAAAGTGAAAGGCTTTACGAACCTGAGGCCGGAAATCGCATTTTCGCAGATGCATCGAGCCCTTGGGGCACGGATTTGGACGGATTGAGGCTGTCAGGCAGGGACTTGATCCACTTGACCACAATTAGCTGCGAGCCACTTGGACACGCGCTCGAGTGTTGTTGGCGCGATGACTTGTATATCGTTTATCGATTACATACATAAGTGCGAGGCCTCCAAAACAATGAGCAACAAAAGCGCAGCAGAGACTTGAGCACGTGCTGGCCCACAGAATTCATTCATTAAGTAATCAAGCCAAGCAGACGCTGCTGCTCCACTCACTCCACTCTTCTTGTTTTGAATTGTTGCTGTTGCTGTTGATGTTGTTGTTGTTGTTGTTACTGCTGCTGGCTGCTGCGTTATCTGCCAAAGTCGTTGGAGTTGATCTGCTCTGAGCTGCGCTGAGCTGCAGTTGCGGTCAGTCTGGCAAGTTTTTGAGTCACTGTGGTCAGTGTGGAATATGTATTTTCCCAGGCGCATAAATAAGCCACAGCTCAGCCACTGGACAGGAGCGAAAGAGATGGCCGCCATGGACTCCAAGAGAGAGAGAGTGAGCGAGTGAGAGACCGGTTTGCAGCGTCTTCTGCCCTTTCTGCCTGCCAGCCTGCCAGCCTGCCAGCCTGGCTGCCTGCATAGATCCGTTGAGGATCAGCCGCGCTTTGCCTGCGCAAATTACGCAAATGTATTTCATAAATAATTGTCTCGTCCGGCGCTGGACAGTGGTCAAATCTTTGGCAGTTCCGGTTCTGCAACCCCCTCGTGCACTTAATTGCTTGCGTAAAGCAATAAACAAATACCCTACCCGGGTCCAAGTGCTCCTCGCTCTTTGGATTTTTCATTTGTCTGCTGACCAAAAAATGCTTTCGCTTTTCGACTCAACAAAAGACGTTACTTTTGCCTAGACAGCTGTGTGCGTATGTATCTGTGTGTCTGTGCATGTGCATGTGTGTGTGTGTGTGTGTGTAAGTGCCTTAGACAATGGCTGTGGCGAACACTTGGCCCGATCAATAATCATGTTTGGCTTTATTTGCTTTTCAGCGCCTTGGGCCAAACATTTTTGCGATATTTTCATTTTGATTACTTCCATTGAAGCCCAGCCTGTTGCGCCAGCTCCTCGAGTGGGGTTAGGTGTGGTGCATATGACTCCGTCTAGGTGTGTACCGTCATATTTGAAGGTGTAAAAAAGCCTTTGCTAACCCACATTTGCCAACAACACTCAAGCATCAACGCGCAATGCTCCATTGTTTTTTCAAAATAATAAAAATAAAAATATATATATAAAATATTATTTGTATCGAATGCGTTTGGCCAAGCCCCTAAGAAATTGTCTCGAGTTTTGTTTTAAACCTATGCAGGTGTAACTTCGTACCTATAACTATGGCAAGGGAACTTTGCAGTTCAAAGTTCAGAGGCAAGGAATGCGGCGATACTAAGAGCCTATTAGCGCACCCTAGAAACAGCTTGCCTTCAGAGTAGAGTTTTTCATGAAAAAAACTCTCAATTCTTAATAGATTGGGTGTTGAATTAAAGCTATTTCAGATCATCAAATCGATAGCAGTCATCTTAGTAGCAATTCTTAGTAGTATTACATACTCAATTTCCTTTGTTCACATTTCTAGCCCGCTCAGCATTTGTCTCTCTGCTCAGTAAACAGTAATCTCTCAATCTCTCTCTTTCTCTTTCATAACCTGTCTCTCTTTATGATGACAGGATTTGCTCGGGTGCAACTTTTGAGTAAGTCTAACCCGAACCTCTAAGTAAAAGCTCTTTCGCTTTCATCAGTTGAAAGTTTGTGCTCTCTTTTGGTTGAACGTTAATCTTATTTGCTTCCGTCTCTTTCGCACACATCTGCCTCGCTTCTATGGTCGCCTGAGCTGAGCTTTTGGGCTGAATGCAAACAGCTGTTGGCTGGCATTTGACTAACTTTTTGCTTTCGCTCTGTTTACACATTTTATGCTTAAATTTTGCTCAATACACACACACACACACACACACACACTCACGTGCTGTTGTATCTTAAAAGATGCGTTGAGAGTATTTAGTTAAATTTGCATATCTAAGCAGTTGTGGCAACAAGGGGGTTGCAAGGGACATTGAAATTATGTTAAGAGAGAAAAAAAATGAATATAAAGAAAAGGGTTTCAGGGCAGGCTCAAGGTAGTCGCAGCCGAGAAAAGTATCTTATGACGTTGTCGGTCGCTGAACAAAAGGGCAGCGCAGCGTCTAGGAGAGTGCGACTGAGATTGAGGTGCCCGATAGGCATTGTGCGTTGTGGCAGCTTTGCCAACAACACTGAATGGGGCAACATTGTGTGGCGTGTGATGTCGCGGTCAAAATAAGCGCACAAAAGAGCGCGCATATTGAATTACTTGGCTGCAGATACAGAGATACACAGATACACAGTTACACATATACACATACATGCACATACATACATATATACATTCCCAACTACAGATTCACATACTAATTCTCTCTCTCTCTCTCTCTCTCTCTCTTTCTGACTCTTTGCAGCTGTTCAGCGTGGCCGCGTGCCGCCCACACAGCCCGGCCTAGCTGGCATGCACGGCCAGTATCAATTGGCCAACGGCGATCCAATGGGCGTGGCCGGTTTCAATGGGCACTCGTACCTTAGTTCCTACATCTCGCTGCTGCTGCGCGCCGAGCCGTACCCCACATCCCGCTACGGCCAGTGCCTGCAGCCGAACAACATCATGGGCATTGACAACATCTGTGAGCTGGCCGCACGGCTGCTCTTCTCCGCCGTCGAGTGGGCCAAGAACATACCCTTCTTTCCGGAGCTGCAGGTTACCGATCAGGTGGCACTGCTGCGCCTTGTATGGTCAGAGCTGTTCGTCCTGAATGCCAGCCAATGCTCGATGCCACTGCATGTGGCGCCGCTGCTGGCTGCCGCCGGCCTGCACGCCTCGCCGATGGCGGCGGATCGCGTGGTGGCATTCATGGATCACATACGCATCTTCCAGGAGCAGGTGGAGAAGCTGAAGGCGCTGCATGTCGACTCGGCCGAATACTCCTGCCTCAAGGCCATTGTGCTCTTCACCACCGGTAAGTTGCTGGACATCCTGTACAAGGATGTGCCCGCACTGCTAACCAAAGTTTCAGCACTGCTCGGCAAGCGTGTGGATGCTGGCAGCTCCGCTGAGTGCAGCCACGATGACGTCATTGCTGTGGTGCGCGAACATCTCGACGAGCTGAATCGCTCAGAGTTTGAGGCGCACCTGCAGCAGGCGCCCATCCACCTGGCGACCTTCATGAAGAGCGTGGCTGGCGTTGAGGCCGCAGTGCACCAGGCAGAGCAGCTGCAGCACCAGCACCAGCAGCAGCAGCAACAGCACCAGCATCAGCAGCAGCCATCGCAGGCTGCCAGCCAAGTTAAGAGTGATCCTGGTGCTGCTGCTCCTGCTGTGCCCATTGTGCCCTCTGCCGGCAGCGCTTTCAGCAGCTGCGCCAAGTCCAGTGCCAATGCCAACGCCAATGCCAATGCTGAAGTCGATCTGCTTACCGCGCTGTATGCCAGCTCCAACGGCAACGCCGCTGGCAGCAGTGGCGATTCGAGCGGCAACAGCAGTGGCCTAGGCGCCTCGCTGCCCACCCAGCCATCCCACCACAGCGCCTCATCCACACACAATGCCAGTGCCAATGCCTCGCCCACCACTTCCGCATCCGCATCCGCTGTCGTCCCCGCCACGAGCAGCTCGCTGGCTGGAGCATATCAGACGCCGGCGGGCATGTTCTATCAGACGCCGCCGCGCAGCGCTTTCGGCTCGGCCTTTGATATGTTCCATCACAGCACGCCGTTCGGCGTCAGCCATGCGGCGGCGGCAGCGGCTGCGGCGGCCGCCCACAGCGGCAGCGGCGCCAGCTTCGGCAGTCCCAGCTATAGGTATTCGCCATACAGCCTAACGGGCAGTAGATGGCAGCTGTAGACCCGAAGCCCCGCCCTTCTAGCCACCCGCCCACCTTAAGAATCTCAGTTGTTCCGTTTAGCCAGCTCAACCGTTGGGCTTAGATTATGTAACTGTAACTTATCTATTTATCTCTGACGTACTTAAACTATGTATCTATTGTAAAGTTAAATTTAGTGCCTATTGCTTATGTATTTATTGCCTTAGTCTAAGTCCTAATTTATTTTAGCCGTAATCTAGTTTAGCGAACAACTTTACCAAAAATCCATACGAACAAAGATAGAAGACGCTGAAGCGAGAGGAGTAGAGAGAAGTTGAGAATATACGCTGCTGTTGCTGTTAAACAAAAAATTAATCCTAACCTGTGTTTTTACTCATTCCATTTGTTACTAATTCTTTAAGCTGTTGTTGACTAGTTCTAAGC
Organism: Drosophila navojoa; assembly: GCF_001654015.2. The sequence continues at coordinate 171,045 of NW_022045974.1, forward strand.
GTTTTACTTTGGCTTTTCACTTCTGTTTCATTTAACATGTGCATTATTTTGATTTAGTTGAGAACTAACAAGAATTTGTGGCCTGGTTACTAACCTTAACTATTATTAGATATTTCGATTGATGGATTCAACTGTAGATTCGATTGGAGCAATCGATTGAATGAATGCTTCAAGCGAAAATATCACAAATTGAAAGTATTTATTTCAATTATGTTGAGCAACATCAATGTACTTGACAACCATAGAAAATGGCATAGCTGCTTTTAAATACTTTTTTTATATTTCGGAAAATATTTTTTTTTTCTTTGCTTTGCTTAATTGTTTGATAGTTTTTTTTATTTTTTTATTTTTTAGTTGTTTTGAATAATAATTCATATTATAATTTCTACATTTTCATACCAATTTATTTACTTTTTAATTTAAATTGGAGTAAAAAAAAAAAAACATAATTAGAAAGTCTTGAAAAATTTGTCCTCGTAAAAAAATATTACTTTTTTATTTTTTACATTTTCAACAAAATTTCTTTATTTTCTAATTTTAGTTTCAGTAAAGAAAGAAAATTAGAAAGTCTTGAAATTTTTTCCCTATTTTTTATTTTATTTATTTCTTTGTTTTATTTGTTTAATTTTTATTTAATACAATCAATTCGTTTTAATATCATTAAATATTTATTGAATCAATGGTATTAAAACAAATTGATTATCCATTGCTGAACACAAAAGTTTTTATAATAAAATAATTTCAGACAAAAATATTCATTTGCTGCCAAACCTTAAAATGATGAAAATGAAAAGAAAAACAATTACTGATTAAGGTCGCGAGCAAAGTGGAAATTGTTTATGGATCGGTAATTGAAAAAGTTTCATAATATATTAACCGATTCGTAAGACAATTTACATTAAAAAGAAATATATGAAAGCAGCTAGTTCGGAATATAAAAATAAAATTAACTAGCTGCTTTCATATATTTCTAAACTGCACTCGATTTATATTTTTCGTTTACTAATTTTGCATTTTTATTTCTAAACAAAAGCATCAAAAAACCACAAAAAGCAGCTACGCACACATATGCACATATGGCACACACGATCTGGACTTTGGAAACAAACACACACACACACGCCTAACACACACACACATGCATATATCCATTCCATCCATATAATAAGCATTTACATAAATATTAAACTTTTCCAACTAATTTGGCACATGGCTTAATTTTTAATGTTTGTTAATGTTTGTTTTAAACTTTTATTTATTTATTTATTTATTTTCGTTTTCAAATGAAATAAATTTCAAATATTTGTATGCAAATATTAACTGTTTCAACCATAAACGCTGCATATTTATTTTATTTAAGTTAGGCCTAAGTAGAAACTAAACTAAGTCTAGGTTTCGCTCTAAGTTGAGGCTGTGCCGATGGCGCAGCTGTTGCTCTGTCTGACACGCTTATCTGCCCATTGTCCATTTACAGTGGCCAAATAATGCAGCGATGCATTCAACTGCAACTCAAGCGGAGTTTAGCTCCGCTTTGCCCCTTCGACACGCCGCCCATGTGTGCCGCCTGGCCCGTTCGTTTTGTCAAGCAGCTGTCCTCGATCTGCGACACTGACTGCACACTGCACAGAGTCCCCTCTCCCTCTCCCTCTCCATCGCCCGTTTGTAGCTGGCGACGTTTATTGACGTCGAGATACCACATTATGAACATTAATACAACACTCGTTTATGTCGCTTACTTACAAGCCGCAACGGCTGCTCCTCGTCCAGGTCCAGGTCCAGCTCGATCCAGCCAGAGCCACATCTACAGCTACAGCCATGAAAATAATTTTCCAATTTCCAAAACGCTGTGTGTGTCGAGTTTTGGGCTTTTGGGCTGGGGTCCATTGTGAGGGGGCGTCGCGAGTTCGTGTTGCCAGAGCTGCGGCTCCAACTTCGACTTTGACTTCGACTTGGACTCCGAGTTCGACTTCAACTCCTAGTTCGACTCCAGCTCAGGCTCTTGTGCAGCGCAATTGCATTTGAATTGGCTGCATGAGTCCATAAACTGCAGCCGATCAATCGCTGCAGCGCTTGAGCTCTGCTCTGTCCCCCCCTCAGTGATAGACACGATCGCAGTAGTAAAATACCGGGTATAGACTTAGTAGATCTTCTGCCTGCTGCCTTGCAGCCAGGCGGCGGCACGTTGACGACATGTCTGCCCAAGCTCGCGGTGGTGCATCTTCCAATCTGGTTGGGGCCATTGCACCACCACCCGTACCGCCCGCTCGCTCCACACGCTCGCTGCCTGATTGCTGTCGTTTGTTGCAGTTGTTAAGAGTTGTAGCTTTCATGTCTTAGCCACACTTTTTGACCAACATTTTGTGTTGGTTTTAGCTCTGGCCAACCTTTGTGCCTTGGCTCTGCCAATGTCTGTGTCTGAGTCTGAGGCTGCGACTGACTCTGAGTTTTTCTCTGCTGATGCCCAAATCGTTTTGTGGGTGCTCATTGATCGCCTGCGCTACTTTCCGAAAATTGCCACAGACGTGCCTCTGTGCCTTGTAATTAACAGTTTCGTACGCTGAGACCTCTCTTTGATCAGAATCATTTTTTGGGCGCGTTTTAGCTTAACCTCTCTTTCCTTTTGCCCACTCGCTCATAACTGAAATGTTCAATCAGTTAAGCCTAGATACAAGATTCAGCTTCGATCAAACTGTCGAGATATTCAATTTTCTTTGGCGAAACAGACTAAGGTTACGCCTTACAATATGAAATGAATGCGCTTTATAATAAAAGTTATTTTTAATGAATTTTTTTATATTAAAAAAAAATACCTTAAAAATACCAGAGCAACATTTTATTAAATTTTCTCAGAATAAAATTAGTAATTTAATGAAAAGGTCTATAAAAATTCAATTATTTTTGAGCCTTATATAGATAATATAAATATATATAATATATATTTTTATATTTATTTTTCATATTTTTGGTATATTTTCTCTTTGCCAAAGACTTTACTGTGTCATTCCATATATAATTCCCTTGCAACTTCTCCATTTTTCTGCCTCTTCTTCTAGCTCCTCCATAACTATGTCACTAAGCAAATACCTGCCATTTTCATGTTGCATTTCTTGTCAATTTTTGGCGAACAACAACTCTTACAAATGGCGCTCGATTATAAATTCATAGCTGACCCCACATGAACCCAGCCCAATGGCTCGAACCATATCTGCGGGCATTTGTCTTGTTGCCTTGCATTTTCCTAATGCTTATTAAAACTAAATAAAGTTATAACTGTTACCAAAAGCAGACACGAAGTCCAACAACGTACTAGTTGCTGGCCATAAAAACTATATAATAAAATATAATGCAGCAATTCATAATTTTTGGTTAAACAGCTTAACCTTTACTTTGGTCCGTTTTGTGGAAGCGGGCAGGAGGGGGCGGAGCCTATGCCACGTTCTTGTGTGACCAAAAAAAAAAAAAAAAAAGCAACAACAAAATCTGCTCCTTATTCGATATGCATGTTGTTGTAACTGCATTTGCTGTTGCTGTTGTTGTTGTTGTTGTTATTGGCAGCACAATTCGGTTACGTAGTTACATCAACTACTTTACGGTCATTATGCATTTAAAACACGCGGTCACGATCTCCGCGCTGAGTTAGTAACTGCGCAGAAGGCAGCCCAGGCAGAGGTCCAAACAAAAGCCCAAAAAAAACACAAAAAAAGCAAAAATACAAAAACGAAAACCAAAACCAAAACGAACAAAATCAAAGCCAAGTTAAGCCATAGTTACAGCCGCAGCCCGAGAAAGCTGCAGTTCGCTTCGGCTTCGGGCCGCATTTCTTTTGGCCAAATTCACAAACTGGAATTTCTTTCACTCCGTCGTCTTCTGCTGCATTTCAATGAAAATAAAATTTGTGCTTGACTTGGCTTATTGATTCGAATTGTAGCCAGATTTTTTATTTTTTTGGTTTAGCTTCTCCTTCTTCTCATGTCCTCTGGACTCGTTTTCTTTTATGATATTCGTTGTCGGTGCCTGGACTCCGGATCATCAAAACCTAATGGCCAAAGTCAATTGACAATTATTGACCATGGCCAAGTGAAATGATTCGCTCAGCTTTTCAATTCCAACTGGCCAAATCTAATTTGTAACTTCACGATTATTGGCCGAGTGGCCGTTGTTGCTGTTGTTGTTGTTGTTGCTGGTTGTTTATGAAATGAAATGGTTAATAATGGCTAATTGAATTTCTGCTGCCTTTGGCGACAAATCATTTATCTTGATTTACGCGCATTGTGTGGCTGGAGGCTGCCTTTTAGCCAGCATCGCAGTTAACGTTCAGCTTTGTTTATGATTTGTTTACTCTGTGGGCCAACTGCAAATGGCCTAAATGCAAGCCGAGCGTGCAGCGTGGAGAGTTTTCTTACTTGTCACAGTCCAGCTGCATTATAAATTACTTACTTACTGCTCAGTGACTCAGCTCAGAATTCCTTATAATTATATGCAACTTTTTTTTATTGATATTTATTCAGTTTTGCGGCACATTTAAGCTTGACTATTCACTTAGCAAACGACGGGAAACTAGTTAAATGCATGTAAACATTTTTTGAGAATTTTAAATTTGTTGAATTTTGCACTTTACACCGGCATTTATTGACTTTTTATACGGATTTATAAATGATAAAAGATCGTTTAAAATATTTAAATATATGGTGGAGGAATGTAATTAAATTTAAGTTAATGAATGTATATTGCATAATTTTATTTTGTAAAAAATGAATTATTTAAAAAAATGTATTTAAGGTTTATTTAAGACAGCAATTAGGTATTCACAATTAAATAGTCGATTTTGGCAGAATATTATGAGTTAGGTAAAACTTTATCTAATAATTACTTTATTTATTTAAGGACAATGTAAAGGTAAAACACTTAATAGAAGAAGAAAAAATATTTATTAAGAAGCTAAATCACCAATATTTTTCAAATTTATCTATGCATTAATATGCCTAAAGATCAATAGCTAGGATTTTTATTTACCGCTAAGTATATAGCCGCATATCTTTATGAGCCGCTTGAACGGTTATAGCAAATTTTTATCGGATATGTTAGCGATCAGCTAGTGTTGCCACCAGAGGAGTTAGCTCTAATGAACCCATTGCCGATTTGTTTGACTCATTTTACATTGTGGCTCAATGTATTGGCTTTCAATTGACAGCTGGCAACCAGAAGTGGGCTTGCGTGCAGCTAAAGCTACAGCTACAGCTACAGCTACGACCAATCCAAATGCATAATGAAATTCAAAGAGCTGAAATGCGAGACGTTTAAACGACACATTACGTCCCATAGCTGGCATTTTGCAATGCAATGCATGCAATCAAATTCAAATTCAAATTCGAATTCGACTTCAACTTTGAATTCACACTGCAATCGGATACGTTTGACGAAGAGTTGGACATCCAGCGATGGCCAAATCACCAAAAACACAAAATCGCCAAATGGCCAATTCATTAAACCGCAAACCAGCTGCGCGCCAGCCAACAAGAAGTAGAAAAAAAAGAAGGAAAACTGTTATAAATGCCACTTGTAAATTTTGCGTAATGTGCAAAAGATACTTTATGTTTACATTTAGTTGCTTTGAGCTAAAGATACTTTTTGCTTGCTGACTAATTAAGTAAATGGAATATGAGCATCCATTTGAGAATACTTCAAGCTATGCAAATTTACAAGTGCTGATGTCTAATTTGAATTTCAAATAGGCGCAGCACCACAAACACACAGATATACATATATACAGCTCGTGTGTGCGCAATTTGTTGTTGTCTGGCAATACTTAAAAACGGGCATAGATACACACACGAGTACACATACATATATTGATAAGCAAACTTTTGTGTCGCTGGCAATTAACACGTGACGGCACACGCTGCGTATGCGCAATGTCTTTAGCTTTAACAACCAGTCAACAACATAGAGAAGAAATCTCCTCAGCCGCACCCCAACCTCCCGCGCGCCCTGTCTTGTTTATGGCCTTTGTCTAGAGGGGCGTTGCCGTTCAGTTTAATTTTCGTAAATTTAATTAAACGGCCTCTTGTTCGACTTCGAGTCCGAGTCCTCAATTGGACATAAATCATGCGAGTGACGTAATTCCGTCATGTGCCATTTTCTAGCTACAGTTATTATTGATGTTGTTGTGTGTGGGCGTGGCCTCAAGTAGACGCTGGAAACCCATTCGCTGGACACGTATCTCGCGACAAGCGCCAGGTGAACTGCACAGGCTCACAGACCATTTACACCCATAGGGAATCGCTCGTAGCTCGAGGCGTTCAATATTAAATGAATCTCTCTTTTTCTATTCTTATAGATGCCTGCGGCCTGTCGGATGTGACACACATTGAATCCCTGCAAGAGAAGTCTCAGTGCGCCTTGGAGGAGTATTGTAGAACGCAGTATCCCAATCAACCCACGAGGTTTGGCAAATTGCTGCTCCGATTGCCATCGTTACGCACCGTCTCCTCACAAGTAAGTAGAATAATCAATCTATCATAGATTAGAATATAGAAGAAAAACTAACATAATTAAGCTCGATTGTTAAACACAAAGAAATGCAGCAATACTTATGCATATTTTTCATTTCCTTCATTTCCTTTTGTCTTCTCAATTAACCAGGTCATTGAGCAGTTGTTTTTTGTGCGTCTAGTCGGGAAAACGCCCATCGAAACGCTGATACGCGACATGTTGCTGAGCGGCAACAGTTTCTCTTGGCCCTATCTGCCTTCGATGTGACACACAATGTGGCGCCAATTGACAACAACTTGATCATCAGCCGCAGCTGTGGCGGCCGCTGTGGCAGCCAATCATAGCAGCACTACGCTCAACATCAATCCCTGCAACAACATCACTAGCAACAGCAACAGTAACAGCAACAGCAACAGCAACATTGGCGGCGTCATTGGCGGTGGCTGTGGGGGCATTGCTGTTGCTGGCAATCACAGCCACGATCACAGCAATGTTGCTGCCATGCATGCAACATATGGCAACGGCGGCAACAACTGCGGCAACAGCATCCACAGCGTTTGCAATCAGCAGCAAATCAGCAACTACAGCAACAGCAACAACATCAATGGCAGCAACAGCAGCAGCAACAACAACAGCAACATGAGCGCCAGCGGTTTGTTTGGCGCCGGCTATGGCAACGATTATATGGCCAATGCAACAGCGGCTGCTGCATATGTGACACCAGCAACCGCAGCCGCTGCGGCAGCAGCAATTGCAACAACAACAACAATGCCAGCGGCAGTGAACACAACAACAATGCTGTCTAATTACTGCGATGCTGCGACTATGATGATGGCCGCGGCCGCTGTCAATGCAAATCAGTGCCTGCAACAACACCACCAGCGGCTGCTGCTGGCCAGCAGCAGCAACAGCAATAGCAACAGCAGCAGCAATAGCAACAGCAACAGCAACAGCAACAGCCATGAGCAACTGGCCACGGCAGCGGTCACGGCCTCCGCCTCCGCCTCCTCGTCCTCGTCGTCAGCGGGCTCGCTGTCATCGGCATCGTCCACACCGACAGCGACGACTATCGCGACAGCCCAGCAGCAACAGCAAGAGCAACAGCAACAGCAGCAGCAGCAGCCGCAACAACAACAGCAGCAGCAGCAACAGTCGCTGCCATCGCCGCCAAATTTAATCGATATCAGTGAAGTTCCTCTCATTGTGGATGTCAAGTAGTGTAATTATTTATGCATATTGAAAAAAAGAAAAAAACGAAAAAAAAAAAAACAAAAAAAAAAATCTCTAATGAAAAATGTAAAAAAAAAAACGAGAATCGTGTAGCTTAATTGTTTTAAAATCTCCTTTAGTTGTTGTAACTTGTACATAAACAATTTTCAACTTTCACCCAGGCGCCCACAACTGACAGCCGAATGCGGTTTTGTATCTTGTAGATACAATGCAGCTCCCTGGCTAAAAGTCGCAAGAAGAAAAATACCGAAATTCCTGAACGTAAAACGCTCAGAGATTTTTCCAGGTTTTCTTTTCTTTTTTTTTGTGGGCATCCATCAGTTCTACGTCTATGTCTGTATAATATTTAAAGGCACTGAGTTCTACTTAATTTTAATGCAAATGAAATCTAAACTAAACTTCTTTATATACCCTCCCACAAGCAATGAAACATAAACAACAAAAAAATACAAAATCTAAAAAAAGACAAATGTAAATGTATGTTAGGCAAAATATTTATGTATTTCTTGTAGCATATATATACAAATATATATACATATACATACACTTATATATTTAGACAGCTATATCTACAACATATAGCTCCATGCGTTCTATAGTGTACTTTAATCTCTAATCTCCCAGTGGTTTGCAGAATTATACCAAAAATATATTTTTACTTTATGTGTGGCAATTATATTTTGTGTGTGCTTTAGCAATGTTTTTTATTTTTACTTTATTTTACTTTAAGTAAAATGTAAAAGGAAAACAAAATCAAATCAAATATCGTAAAGAAATTATGAAAATCAAATTCTCAGCTGCTCCAGGCCATGTCTCAAAGATGTGGCAAAAACTTTATGGAAAAAACAAAAACAAAAATTTTATTTTTTATTAATTTACAATGCAAAATTTAGCTAATTTTTTATTTTTTATATTAAATTAAAAAAAAAAATGCGGGCAATACCAATTCAGTGCAAGTTTTCAGTTTTAAAACGATCTTCTAGACTAAGCATTATTTTATTTATATGTATAAATATAAACGTTTTATATATTTTATAATAATAAAAAAATTGCGTTTTTAAAAGAAATTTTCTTATTGTTTTTTTAGGGGGTTTCAGTTAAATAAATATATAAGCCATATCAAAATAGTAATTGTAAATTTTTATTTTCATGGGTTTTATCAGAATTTTTATGTTTTTTTTTTTTATTTATTTATTTATTTATTTATTTATTTTTTTTTTTTCAAGCAACTGCAGCCAAAGTTTTGTACAAAGAATTAAGTAAAACACTTAAAAAATTGAAATTTAGCAAAAAGAAAACAATTATGAACTACATTATAAGCACTTTCGTCATTTCGTTCATAGTCAAGTGTTTGTGTACTACTGATAAGGCAAAACGTTCTGTAAATAATATTTAACTATATAGTATAAAAAAAAAAAAAATAGTTGAAAACAAAATTGCAGTTACTTAATGAAAAGGCATCGCATGAGCGCGTGTAAATAAATATTCGAGGTGCGAAATTTGTAAATGAATTGATAATAAATGTCAACCGAATGGTAAATAAATTGCAATAAACATTCAGAGAGTAGAGCTGGCCAAGTTCAGCTGTAGCTATATGCTGTAGATCAAGTACTTATATACATATTAACCTTATCACAGCTGATAGTCGGCAGTGCGAAAGTTTGTCTGCGTGTGTGTGTGTGTGTGTGAGTCTGTGTATATATGCATATGTGTGCGTGTGAATTGACATTCGTAGAGTGCAGCTAAACATGAAATTTCCGCATTATACAAACATGTTGATTGCTGTCATCGAAAATATATAGTATATGAATATATATATTTAAGTATTAATTAGTTGAAACGAAAAGAAAAGCCGTTTGTTTTTGATAATTTCGATATGGAAATCAAATGTCAGTTGAATTAATTTTATTTAATAAAAATACAAAAAATAACAGAAAACATTTTTGATTGATATCTTCCTCTCACTCGCTCTCTCTTTCTCTCTTTCTTACTTTCTCCCCCTGTAGAGATATCTCTATTCTCTGTCTCACTATCTTGCCCCATATCATAATTTGCGTTGCATGTGCTGCAGAATAAATGCCGCAGTCATGCTGCAACTGAGGTGCGACCCCTATACAAATGACCCTCGGCATGGGCATGGGTATGAATCGACATGGGCATGGGGCAATTACCTCGTACTGCTCCAAAATTGCCAATAATGAGACATGCAGCTCGCGCGCTTAGCCTCTGTAATGGATTGCCGTGGATTGGTATCAATTGCAGGTCAATTCCTCAACGCCACGAAATTTCACGCGCCGACAAGATAATCGTCGCACATAATGCCGGGATTCCCTACTTCGCTCCAAGCGAGCATCGAGCATCGAAAGGATCGTGCAACGCAGACAGCGTGTTGCCAGTTGCTCCATTGCCAGTTGCCAGTTGCCAGTTGCATGAACAAATTGCGGCTGTCTTGCGGGCCGTCGCTGCCGTTGCCTTTTGCCGAATGACAAATTAGATATCGAAAACAACAATTTGATCGACAGGCGATCGCCACCGAAACAAGCCGAAAAGTACAGCTAAAGTACAGGGGGAAAAAAAATAAAAGATTGCTCTGCGATTCGAACCGTGAGTCCAAATTACCGCAGCACACAGCAAGTAAGACTACTCCAATCGGGTATGCTCGATCAGTAAATACCTCACATCGAAAAACTATGGCTTTTTATGATGAGAGATGATGAGAAAATATATAAACTAAATATATATTTAACATATAAATTCTATATTTAGCAATAGACCAAAATTCGCTTAATATTTAGGCACTTCTTTCATCCGCCTGTTACATAATCTTGCCCAAACACATTATATCCTTCGTAGTGATTCAGGGCATAATAAGAAAGGCATTTTCTGCGGTTTGGAGCCAGCGTATCCAAAGGAGTTGATGAAGGTGTTGATTTGATTACTTTTATGTAAGCGACGCGGACAGAGCCGCAGTTGAACATATTTCCTCCAAATCGTGATCGCGGCAATTTTGGGATGGATCGATTCCGAGTTGCCTTCAATTGTGCCGACTGTCTGTGAGGGCGGGCGGGCGCAGATGGGGCGATTCTGTGCGCCTGCCCCGCGGCCAGTGTCTAAATGTGAAAAATGATTTGACTTTAATGGCCGCCACTGATCAGATGATCATCTCTGATCATCGGATCGTCGGGTGATGAGCACAGCGCAGCCTTGGACTCGCTGTAGGTGTTAAGAATTTGTGACCAATTGGCCAGACAATGCCCAGTGCTGCCACCTTCAGTCGCAAGCGGTGCCAGACCGTTAACGGTTGCAACTATTTTGCATGCCTGGCGATCATTTCTGCCCCGCATCTGGCTAGGCAAATGATTGATTCGTTCTGCGGAGCTGCGAAACGTGGGAATCTGGCTGACTGAATCGAAGGTGTGTCCGCGCACTACATTTCGTACTGCAAATTATGATCTTTACGAGCTGCAAATGAGTTATGCAAAATCAGCTAAATTGCGAGCGCACAGAATGGCCTAGAGTGAACCACGCTCCCGCGCAATTTCTGAAATTACTCACTTTGTGGTGTTAACCGTCTGCAACTAATTTTGATTCGCATAAAAGTGCAAAATGTGAAATTTTGATATGCCTTCGATTTTGCTAGTTAGTTTTAAAAGTAAATAATATTTGGAGATACGAAGTAAATGGAAGAAAGTGAATTATATATAAAATAAAATTTGAATTTGGTATAAAGAAAAATATGTAGAAATAATTAAATATGATCAAATGTGGGATAAGATGAAGATAAGTATACATAAATAAATATTTTTGTGTTAATCAAATATAGACTAAGATTAACTGAATTGAATAAAGTTTAGTTGAAGGAAAATTGTTGTAATAAAAATAAATATGAATAGCTAAAATCATTTAGTGTTAAGCAAAGAACTTTCTTTATTTCTAGAATTAAATTAAAAATGAAGAACATATTATATGTACAGCTCTTCGTAGCTGTTGCTGCTGCTGAGTAGAATTTGCTTAACTTATTAATTATAATTTTAATATAAAAGGAAAGACTTAAGATCTTCGTCAATTCTCTGCCTGCCAAATGCAGCATCTCTTCCACTCCTAAGCTAGCCAAATAAAATAAAAACCGTTTAATATCTCAACTATAATTATGTTTTTTTTTTCTCTATTTGGATAATTTATTACTGCCTGTTGATTTTTCCAAATTCACACGAAATATTTATCAAATTAAAGGCACAAAAAAAAAAAGAAAAGATATTTGCTAAGGCTGAGCATAGCTACTGCATGTTGCTTGCAACACTAAGCAGCAGACAACAACAAAGCGCATGCTACACTGGCATATGCATACACAAGCACACACACACACACTGACACACACACACAGAGAGTGTCTGGCAGACAGACAGAGTGGCCCGCACAAAGCCGTCACAAAGACCCAAAGATATTAGTGGGCATTTTTCAATCCTTTGACGATGGTCAAAATAAAATATTATTTCGCGCGTTAATACGCAAAAATAAGCGACTGGTTGGGTGGCTGCCACGGCTAGGCGGGTGGGCAAGCCGCGCGCTGCTAAGAAACCACCTATACTCCTGCTCCCCTCCTGCTTCTCCTCTCTGCTCCTCTAGCTTTTTGAGTGCTGCTTGGCTGAGAAGTTACGATGGGGCGCTCACAGTGTCGACTCTGGCAATTGCAACGTGAATTTGCGACTCGTTAAAAGCGCGTGGCACTGCATCGGGGCCAAGGATCGGGTTAGGCAGTGCAGCCAGTACCGTATGCCAGTGTGCCTGGGCCCGGGCTGTTGCCTGTGCTTGTGGCTGGACCATCGCCATGGGTGGGCCTGGCCAAGACGCAAAACACTTTTGACAATTTGTACTTGTTGCGGCGGCTGTGACGCGTTATAAATTATTAAAATAGAAAATTGCATTCAATTTCGATTTTTCATTCTTCTTCTGTTCATGCGGTGTGAAATATGTGTAACTGGCAAACGAATTCCCCACTTCCTAATTTATGACTTATGAAAATTGCCAAGATATTTATACGCACGAGCAAAGTCTCTGCGGTCTGCTAATTAAATTATTCAATTGCGTCGGCTTCCATGAGAGCAAACATCACGCTTCCAGCCCTTCTGCTTCCCCCCACCCCCTCGATTATAAAAAAAAAGGACCACATGTCCGAGTACGCTTTGGGGTATTCAATTTCATACGCTTACAATAGATTTTATGTAAATTCTCGTAATGTGACAAAACAGGGAAAACACGAACACACACACGAGCACACATTTCGGTGACAGTTAGACAAAAACATAAGCGCACTTCCTGGAAGGGGGGGCAAACGAGTTGCAGGGGAGTACGGGACTAAGGCGCTGATGTGCCTAATGAAATTGGACACCAAGCGTTGTCCACTTTGTTCCTCTTTGAGCCACATAAATTAATGTATCGTGCGCATGTCGTCGACGAAGAGACAGAGAGAGAGACACAGAGAGAGAGAGAGAGAGATAGCCAGCCGAAAATTATGCAAATCAGAGACAGAATCTGTGCTGGCATCGGCTGCATATGCAAAATGTTTAACCCTTAATTGGCCCAGGCGACCGGGGCGACATTCTCTGTGGCTCACCTATCGCCGACATTGATAGCCATCGCCAGAGAGACAGATTTCAGATATGTGCGGCCAGCCCCCGCAGGCAACTTTTTCAATTACACAGCCGTCCAGGCTGGCGCTGGAGCAGCAACTGGAGCTGGATATGTGTGGGACTGACTCTGACTCAAACTCTAACTCTCGGCTCGCCTCTAACTCTCCTCAGCTCTGGCGCTGGCGTGAATTATCTGTGCAAACAGCCAGTGACAGGCGTTGAATTGCCACAGTTTCTTCTCTATCTCTCTTTTGTTCACTCTATGCACCTCTCTCTCTCTCTCTCCCACTCCCTCTGACTGTGTGGGCCGTGTCCAGTGGCAGTTTGTCGCATAATATGTTAATCAGCGCTCCCTGACATGTCAGTCCAACATTTTGCTGTGCTTGAGGACCATTTAAATTGCGGGTGGCTTAACAATTGGCCAACAACAATGCGATACGTTATGGGTGGTAATTGTATAGCTCTGATTGCTCATACCGAAGGAAGGGTATCGAGTAGAGAACAGTTGAGAGAGAGAGAGAGACAGAGAGAGACAGAGAGAGAGAGAGAGAGTATAAACAAGACATTCATTTATGTAAAATCTTTATATATTTTTATTTATATACATAAAAGCTTACAAATATTCTTTGTTATTTTAAAGATATATGTATAGACATACAACGAGCTATACCTATACAAATGATAACTTCGTGGCTTCACATCTGGCATTCCTTTTGGTATAGCTCAACATTCCGGCCAGAGCTGCTCCCTTTCGTAATTGCTGTTAAATAATAATACGAAAATATTTATACGCAATCTGTCCAGTTACAGTTACATTGCACTTTTGCATGCTCATATTTTACTTGCCTTGCACCGCTTTCAAGGTGGGCGGGGAGGTGTTTTCTTCTGTTGCCTCTTTTCTTTTTTGGGCAATAAATTGGCATTTAAATTAATACAATTTGAATTATGTGGCCTGTAACGGGCCAATTGGAGGCCAAAGGCAAAATAGCGTTAATTTTCAATCAAAATCGCGCATCCGCGAAATTATCATGAACTCAGCACAACAAAAGTCGAATGTGTGTGTGTGTGTGTGCCCTGGGAGATTATCAAATTGATTCCAATTAACACTTGCCACTGCATCAAAGCTGCAGTTCGAGCCAGGTATGCAAACCTTATAAATATTTCACGTTTTTACGGTTAACAGAGCCACAACAAGATCGAGCCAAGAGCAGCGCGCTTCATTGTCCACTCTCCCCAGTCGAGGGGAAATCAAGTTTATGCCGGCAAGCCCTTTTCTTTTCATTTTACAGCAATCCTCGTGCACATAAGTTAAGCGCACTTTGTCGTTATTCGTAATTCGAATTGACAAACGTTCGTGTGGCAGCGGCTCAGCCTCGCCTTGCCCCGCTTTGCCGCCCTGCCCCGTCCGGCAGCACAGGCAACAGCTCCTTTCAATCCTCTGGCCAGCGCCTCGTGTGAAATGATAAATATTCCATAATTTCGCTTGGCATTCAATTTCGATTTGTGTGACACATAAATTACGAATTAACGCTTTAAGCTCAACGCCAACCAGTTGAGTGCAGCCGGGTTACAGTCCAGCCAGGGGCTACCCTAGTGGGTCACGGGTGGGCAAGCAGCAACAACAACAGCAACAGTAACAACAACGTCGCATTGTGCGGCATTTTTCGATCAATTTGGTAGTTGCGCTTGTGTCCGGACTTATAAATCAGCCAAATACCCTTCCCGACCATGCCCACCGCTGTGGCAATTGGACTTGTGTGGTAGCCCACCTCGGTGTTAGCCTGAACATTTTTCTATTAGCTTGGCTCGTGGGACTGTCAGCTAACTAATGTAAATCATGTATTATTAGGTACATGGCCGAAGGGGAACTTAAGAGGGCTCAGCTATGCTTAGAGAGAGACCATGCCAGATGACTTCCGATCTTGTAATGAAAGTGAACAAATGATAAAATGAACTCGCTCTTATAATAGAAGTTAAGCCAAGGAGTTTAGTTCACTATTCAGTCAACAAATGCCAAGAAATTGCGATAATATTTGGTTTTTATTTGTAATTAATATATAGCATATCTCGGCTAACTTTCAATTAACCTCTGCTCTCCCCACTTATATACGTATATACAGGGCTAATTAGCTGTAGACCATTCTTATCTTTGGGAATCATCTAAAAAACTTAATTAACTTGCTCGTCCTATGTAAATCGTGTAATTTATGAACCCAAATGCTTGAGAAGCAAGTTGAAATCTTATTACTAAGAATAAAGAGCGCCCAAGTAAAGACAAAATCATTTTCACAGAAAAGGATATCCTGGCGAACTTTCTTAAGACGCAAAAAGAAGTTCAAAAGTAGCGTTTGGGGCATGGGGCATGGGGCGTAGGACTTGGGGCATGGAGCATACCAGCAATGAGGCATACGAAAAGTGAAAGATACGCACAAAAGATGATTAATAATCTCTAAGCCACACGCTGTGCATAGAGTCCTGCTCCACCTCTCCTCCCCCCCTTACCATTGTGTGAGGAGAGAAAAACACGCGGAAAATCTGCAGTTTCCCTTTTCGGAGTCGGCGCCAAGACAAATGTCCTTGCTGCGTGGCCGCTTTAACAGTTCATTTAAACGGATGCAGCTCCTGTCTGCGCCCGGCTTCTCCATTTTCCAGTTCCCCCCACAGCCGCAACTCCACCTCAGCCCCACCAAAAATGCTGATTTTGTCAACTGTTTGCCGCTGATAAAATTATTAGCTTCGCTCTTTGTTTCACAGCTCGCCCCAGCCAGTTCCAAAAGGAACACCAAATATTTTACAAAAAAGAAAAAAAAATTGTTTCGACGCATTTTTGTATTAAAATGCAAATTTTTGGTTAATTTTGTTGTTTCTGTTTTAATCAGCGGCCAAACAGGGCGAATAGCCCCCGTTTCCCTTTGCAAGGGCAGCCGCGGCTGAAAAGCTCATCCATTTACCAGCCGGAACACGTCCTGTCTAGTGGTTGCACTTGGCTGATGATGAATAACCTCGGCCTATGTTTCGCCCCGCCCACAGCAGCCCCTGGCCAGGGCGAAAGCTTACCAGATTCAAGATTTGTTGCATAGCCTGCAGCCGAATTTTTTTCATTTTCAGCTCTTAATTATAGCTGCTGATTGTTTTCTTCTTGTTTTTAATTAGCCAGCCTAACGAACTTGTTTTATAATTAAAAAAAAAATTATTTTTGTATATATAAATTTATTGATATTTTTTATATACTTTTAAAGTATGAAAAAATAATTGGAATAATATATATAAATATTTTTTGCAGACCTAATTACCCTAGATTTTCCTCTTAATATTCCAATTGTGTGTCTTCTATATGTTGCTTACATCTAGGCATATTTATGTATATACATATATTAACATTAGATGTATATAAGTCTATATATCAGATAACATAATGTCTCATCAGCTGGCGATTTGTTGCTGTCGCACTGTTTGCTCTAATTTCGGTTGCCTGGCAAAGGGAGAGGTAATCTATATGTATGAGTTTATCTGGGATCTGGGCAGGCACTCGAGCCAATGCGACATTGTAGGAAACTCTAGTCTCACATAAAAGACATAAACAATTAAACTCATTTGACGATTAATTACGCGACGCGGCTAAATCGCGTGCCGCCGTCGACGCCAGCAAAATGTGTGCTATCACAACAACCAGCAGCAACAGCAACAGCAGCAACAGCAACAACAACAACAACAGCTACAACAGCAATGGGTTACTCTGGCTGTGGCAAAGTACAAATTCATTTGCTGCTAAAGACACTGAAGGCCCGATCGGAACTTGCATGTCGTGTCATAATCTAGATGAATGTATAATTGCATGGCCCGACATGCGGCCAGCACCCAGGCGAACCAGCCAGCAGTCGGAATACCCTAGCTTTTTGCTGCTACGAGCTGCTCATCAACTGAGCTTACATAAATGTCAACCAGCATAAGTGAGAGCCGAGCAGCTCGGCCGCACTTGCGCCTTGTCTATTTTCAAAATATTTTCATATACTTTAATAGAGAACATTCCTAGCTGCCTCTGAGCACATGCAATTAATGAATAATTACTTAGGAGCCACCCTCGAGCAACCGATTCGAGAATCCGATGCGGCGCATCATCAATGGGTATTCTCACATAGCTGACCTAAATTATTCAATTCATTTTTATTTATTTTTAATTTTTTGATTTCTTGCAATAATTGTGCTGTCTCTGTCTCTCTCTGACTGTATCTCTTTCTGTCTCTATCGCTTTCTTAGTTCATTTCGGTCATGTTAAAGGGGTCTCTCATTGTTTGTATAACTATTTATTCTAATTTGACCCGCTTATTGCTGGCCGAGTAACATTCTCACATTTGGGGTCGCCCGTTGCTACGATTATGAAATGCCATTTGAGAGATATGAGGGAGCCGATCGACGACATGAGCTGCTGCGGCTGCTGCTCGTTTACCCCGTTTCTTAATTGCTCTAACAATGTCGCCCGATGCTCGATGCTTAAATGATGAATCACTTTTTCATTAAAATTTGACTTTGAGCGTGACCCTCATGTTGTTCGCGCTGACTTCTAGGCGGCTAATGTGAGTAAATAACTCTTGAGTGTTTGCTTTAATAAAAGAAATGGAAGCAGAAAGAGTGAGAGGGAGAGAGAGAGAGAGAGAGAGAGAGAGAGGGGATATATATACATTTATCGGAAGTAAAACTCTGATGTGGAGGAAGCCTAATGAAATATCATACGAATACAGAATCTGGATTCGAATTCTTACTTTCCATTTACAACTATAATTATATATATTTTTGATAGCCTTAAGGAATATACAAGCAATGCTTATGCTTTAAAATTTTCTATATATAATAAGGAAATTTTTCATATTAATATTAATAAGACTTAAATGCTCAATCATGCATAATGATTAAAGCACTGCAACAGGGTAGTACATATTCAGCTTATATCTAATACATAATATATCTACTAAATGTGATTGAAATATCTAAATGTCTTATCAAGCTTTTTACAATCTCATTCGCCAATTGATGATAATTCAATACTCGTTCAAACAAATCTTGTATCTATGTGAAACAGTTAGAGTCAAGCAGCTACGCTTGTCAACAAATTCGTGCTGACAATGCGCCCAAGCAAATGATAGCCGAAACTAAGAAGAAAATTAGAGCATTTGCCAAACAGCTGCAGCAAAGCTCAAGAGGCGATAGCAAACCCAGCTTGATTTAACAAAATGTGGTAAATGGTATTTAAGCGCTGTCGAAGCTGCATTTGAGTTCAGCGTTCAGTTTGTAGAGCAACTGCATAGAGATGAAACTCATTTTAATAGGTGCGCTGCTGGGCTGTATAATTTCAACAAGTGCACAGGATACAACCGCACAACCTTCTCAGGCGTCGACAGCTGCACAGGATGTGAACATGAATGAGAATGTGTCCTTATCTTCACAGGGTGCGACGTCAGTGAAAAGCACCGCAAATTCCACAGCATCGCAAGGAATTTCGGCTGAGAATCAGCTACTTCATCTATTGACAGACCACAGAGCTCAGATGCACTCGTCTAACGCTTTCCTGAATGAAATTGGGAATGCTATCAACCTATTGGCCGTCAATGTGCAAGAGCAAATCCATAGGCTGCCACAGCTGAATCAAACGAAGCAACAGCTGGCCAAGGCTAGCGAATTGGCCCAAAATCAAACGCAACAAGTTCTGCAGAAGCTCCACAAAATGACTCAAGAAGTGCTCACTAAGATGGATCGAACTTCCCACAGCATTGAGTATGTGATACAGGAACAAGAAGTCGTCAAGGAGCAGATCAATAGCTTGCAAAGAGAGCTCAACTCGCACCAACAGCATCTGCTCAATAGCACTGAGAATATTGACAAAAATCTCCTGCAGCTAACCGAGCTTGTCTCTAGCGCCGTGCTGCCCCGTATACAGAGTCTGAATCACTCCTTCAGCAGTCTGAATCACTCGCAATCGAATATTCAGCTGGAGCTGAAGAACATGGCTCAGATCAAGGAGGCTACCACGGCAGCTGCAGGCCAGCTCAATGCCTTGGATCTTCAACTATCTTATCTAAATCTCACCCAAAACTCTCAGCTGCACAAAATAGCCGAAGCTGTCAAGTATTTTTGTCCGCAGCAGGTAGCTTTAATAGATAAGGGCTTGCAGGACCTAATTGTCGCTCAACAGCGCTTACATTCAAAGCTGGCCGTTTGTGAGAGACAATCAGCAAAGCCAAAGAGCTATGAAGTGCAGAAGAACCCAGCCAAGCCCCTAGCTAAGTCTTATAAGATTAGCGAGCCAAGCCAAAGGAGCTACAGCACAGCTAATGCAAATCCAAGCCAGCCAGAATATTACGTTTATGGTAAGACATCCCCGTCACAGCCTGGCAAACCCAATCTGGCTTACAGCAATCAAATCAAAGCATCCCAGCCACAGCTGAAGAGCGTTCTGTATGAAAATAGTGCAATGAAAGCAGAGCCGAAATCCAGCGACTTTTACATAAATGACATGCCCTACCCATCCAAGCTCGATAAGGATTCCATGCCTGCAACGCAACAGCCCAATAAAAATGATTTGACATATGATTTGGTTGAGATGCTTGCGAACAAGTCGCAGGATATACTAAAGCCCGATGTTCAGCCGAGCAAATCCGTTGAAATCTACAATGGCAAGCCAAGGCAGCCGCAGCAGATCTACGAATTGGATGAGGGAACTAGTCGAAATCAAGCTGCAGCCCAGAGCAATGCCAAATATATCTTTGATATAGTCAAGGCCCAAGGCGAGCAACCAAATGCGAGCTATAAGACTCCGCAATTCAAGCCCAGGCGAAATGGTGGCACATATTACGGCAATGCATTCACCAGTAGCTATGCACAGGTGCCACAATCCTGAATAATCAACTATGGGGACATTTGGGCTACATTAAATATATAGGTTAATATTGTGAATAGTGTGAAAATAATAAAATAAATATAACAAAATGAAACTTTAATTTAATTTAATAAATAAAAAATTAATATGTAAAAAAAACTTAAAAAATAAAATAAAATAAATAAATAGTATCTATACTGACAGGCATGTAAAAATAAAAACCTTAAAGCTAAAAGGATCCCATTTGCGATTTATTTATTTTCATTGCCAATTTCCAAAGGACATCGGAGCGCTGAGTTCAACAAAAAGCGAAGCGAAATAAACTTAAATCGAATGAACTACAAATTGGCCGGCAACGAGTCGGAGTACAAGCACAAACCGAATTTAAAGTCACAGTCAGAGTCAAATATGCCAGCTATTTGGTGGCTATCAATTTACAGACAAGAGCCGAGCGTGAAGCAGACCAAATGAAACTGATACCAGGCGAATTGAGCGGCCGGCGAGAGCAGAGGGAGGATGGCAGGGAGCGGTATATGGTAGGTGGCAAGTAGACAAAAGTCGCGCGGAACAAGCGCAACATGAATGAACCTTTTAACATACTTGTAGTTACTAATTCCAAGCGACAGGCGACACAGGAACACAACGGACAAAACAAAAACACAAACCCAAAACAAAAGGAAACAAAACGAATTTTTCATTTGTTTTCATTGTTGGGCATTTGTGCAGCGAGACGGGAAAAGTGGAGATGGGGCGGGCAAGGATAAGACAAGCCCGAACAAAGTTGTATCAACAAAGTGACCAAATCACTGGGCAATGGAAACAGCTACCAAAGCAGCAGCAGGAGTAGCAGCAGCAGCAGGAGTAGCAGCAGCAGCAGGAGTAGCAGTTGTTGTTGTTGTTGTTCTGATTTGTTGGCCCAACAGATGCTATGCGAAGGTGTTGCGCACGTCCCGCATATAGCCAATATATGTATATGTATATGTGCTTATATATCGACGAGGCTATTCAGACTCGAGAGTTTTCAGGCACACGACCGTTTTTGGCACAAGCGATGCAATAAATTATCAGCTATACAAGAAGGCCCAGGAGCAGGCCGAGAGAGATGGCAACAGCAAGACAACAAAAGGCACTCGAGCGAAAAGAGATGGCAACAAATGCAATTGACAAAACATAAAAGGCAAACAAAACTCGGGCCCAGAATGACCAGAAGTATGTACGGCCCGAGAGCAAGACAAAAAGGCAGCCACAATAAACACTGGACAACATGCTGCGACCCCGTAGCTATAGCCTGAACCTAAATCTCAACCTGGCAACGCGCTCCACCGCGCCGCCCTGCCACGCCGCTCTTATCGGGCCAGAAGTCACTCGGAAGCAGCCGCACAGCAGTCCAAATGACAACTTTGAGGGCAAAGTCAATGAGCGCCTTCCTGCACCCAGTTGGCCGTCGCCTCGTCTTCGCCACGTCTTTGCCTTCGTCTTCGTCCAGTGGCGGAGACAAAGGAGGATCCCGGCGCGTTCCATATCAAAACATGAATACAACGACAGCTAACAAAACTCTCAACATGCGTTGAAATGTTGAAATGCTAAGAAATATTTCTACAGCCTCGGCGACGACTCGAAACATGCAACGTCTCAAAATCTTGTTGCCCAATAAAAATAAAATAAATATTAAAACTTCCTTTCGAAGGCATTTTTATACTCTATAGTCTGTATAGATCTGATCAAATCTTTGGAGAGGTGAATTGAACTCTTAATAAAAATTGGAAGATTTAAGTTATAAATTTCATTTTGTTCTGTAGTAGAATATCAAGTGAATTAAATTAGCATGTGTATAAAAAATTAACAAAAATAATTTGTTTAGGTTATCATAGCCATAATATTATATTATTTTACTAGAATATCAATTGACATACATATTTATTGTTATTATTATTTTTTTTTTATAGAAAATAATTAATTATAATTATTTATTTTGCTGTTATTCAAAACTTACATACATGGAAGAGTATACAAATGTCTTTATATTGAAGAGAAGTAAATTGAAGAAAAATACACAATAATAAAAAAAATATATAAAAACTATAATATAATAAATTTTAATCATATTACAAACAAAACATTTGTAAATTCCAAATATTGCAAAAAGAAATTTTGTAATTAGAGTTTAAGAAAGCTCAATAAATACAAAAAATAATTACGAAAATAAATAAATAAAATTTGTAACGGCTTAATCAAATTTATGATTTAACACAGACGTGACTACATCTCTCCACTTGTAGGCATACGAAATATATAAAATTTCTCAAAAATCGTAGGGGTATTCCCATATAAAAGATCCATAAAATTAACGAGATTTGAAAGATTCTAGGCAAAGCAGATGGCTCATAAATGAGCTGAGATTTTCGCAGCCATATAAACTCAGCTAAATTTGATTCAAGCTAAAATAATAACAACAAGAGATTGGAGTCTATTGCGCTCTCTCTCTGACTCTCTCCCTCTGTCTCTATTCAACTCTGCCCCTCTCTTAAGGTGCATGTGGCTGCATGCCTCAGAGCTGCATGCTTCAAGCTCCTCTGCTGCTGCTGCTGCTGCTGCATGCTGTGCGCGATTCATGTTTGGTGATTAAAGTAAAGTTCGTAAATTTACAGTTTTCATCAAAGAGGCGACTTTTAGTGGACTGGACTCACCTTTTGGAGTGCAACAACAACAGCGCAGAGTTCAAGCCCAGGTGACTGTGACGTTGACTCTGCGGCGACTCCGACTGTGAGTTGACTCGGGCAACAGCTCAGCACAGCTATGGCTCCACACTCCACACTGCACACTCCACATACACTCGCTCCTTTAGCTTTTCTAAACTGATTTCCAGCAATAAGCATTAGTTGAAAATTGCAATTGTTTTTCTTTTTCTACCACGAGCCCATCTGAAACTGCTAAAGCGGGTTGAATGCTTTTCGAGCACACGTTTGTAACAGAGGAAGGAACTAAATATATATATATTTTTTTATTAATCGAAGTTATGTATTTCATCATATGATTTTGAATATCGAAATAAATGTATTTAAGTATACGGCTTGGGTATTCTTATGGACACATCCTCTAGGATATCTTCTAGTCTGGCACGGCCGACCAAAGGCTAGTTACTTGTTGTTATTGCCTCGACTAGCTGGCTGGCTGTGGCGAAGTGCACTGCGCACCGCGGGGGAGTGCCTAGGCCCAGGCCCAGCTCGAGCACGACTCCACAGCTAGGCATGGGCCCAGGCACTGGCACTGGCTCAAGCTAAGGCTCCAACTCAGACTCAGGCTCGGGCACATCATCAACTTCGACAGCGAGCGCTGCCCCAAAAGAAATCCAATTGTATTTAACGAATTTTTGAGTAACCCGAAAAGCATCGGCGCATCGGCCGGCGATGGCGATGGCGATGCCTGGTCTGGTCTGGTCGGGCCGGGTCTGGCCGCGTCTGGCCTGGTGCGCATTGCCGTGAATCATATGGACACCATTAAATGGGAAAGGCTATGGCTATGGCAATCACCAACACGCGTCAATTGCGCGCTGTGTGAGACCGAGCAGAAATTGAGAAAAAAAGAGCGAACAAAAACAAAAGAAAAAAATAAGAAAAAACAGCAAAATGATGAAGAAAACTGTGTGGAAACTGTGCGAAAGGCAACGGACTAACTTTGATTGCGGCCTGCGCTGAAATCTGGCCGCGTTTTTCACTGGAACTGCGCAACAGATGCTGCAGAGATTTGGACTAGAGCTGGAGTGTGAAACTACCATAGGGTAACTATAGACGCTTGTCATTCGGGGACCTGCAAGCATTAATAAACGCTAATAACAACATTAAGGGTTCAGATATCTGTTTGGGCTAAAACCCAATCAAATCTCACGGTAAGTGCACTAAATCAGCTGCTCAAAGTGCTGGTAATAAATGTAATTTGAATTTCAGACACAGGCGCGCAGCAGCAACTGTTGCCGCCGCTGCTGTTGCGGTGAGTGCCGGCAACATTACTTAATTGCATTGCCAAGGATATCACTGGGCAATCGATCGTCACGGATTATCAACTTGTAATAGAACTCGCTCAGCTCTCGTATCTCAGCGTTAAATTATGCGTTGAAAGGGCTCCGCTGGCCCTCTTTGTTGTTGTTGTTGCTGTTGTTGTGGCTCATTGGACAGGTGTTGATTGCTCTGGTCAGGCTCTGGTGGCCAATTTATTGCCCAGCCGCCGCAACCATTCGGTTCGATTAGAATACGCTTGCAGCATCAGTTGTTGTTGCCGTACATGTTGCTGATGCTGTTGTTGCTGTTGCTGCTGTTGATGTGCATGCACTTGCCGAGCGAACGTGTTGCAAATTATTGCAACTTGTACGTGACTCAAATGACGACAGCAGCCACACGCAAATTTGCTGCGAAATGAGCTTGATGCACAGATTGAAGCCAAGAGTAAAAAGATGCTCAAATGAGCATATTACATTTCCCGAAAATAAAGGAATATGTAATAATAGTGCAGTAAAATAATATTTATATGCATATGAGTAGCAATTTCGATCAAGCCTTGAAGCTCTCTAATATGTGTTTTTCTTTGAGATTCTCTGGTTAATTATGTAAGTATGGAAACACAAATAAAACCAAAAACAAGTCACAATTCAGCTGAATGCGAATATACTTCAAAATATATATATATATATATATATAAATATTTAGTAACAATATATTTTGATCGCATATTTTATTCTTCATATCTAATTTAATTGCATAAATATTTCTATTGATCGATCAGACATTAAATAAATCAAGGTATTAAAGAACTGATTTAGGTCAATCCGATGTTTAAATATTAATACATATTTCGTGTATTTTATAATTTATAAATCAATTTAAAAAAAAATATGTATTTATGTATTTTATTAAAATGTAAGTATTGAATCATAAGATATCTTTATCTAATAAAAATTTAATGTATTATTTAATATTATAGACAAATTCTTATACACATAATATAATTAAATAACTTAAATTAAATAAAAAAATAAATAAATTATGTATTAGCATAATATATGAGGTATGTAATTATATGTATTTTGATTCGAAATTGGCATTTTTAAATGTTAATAAAATACATAAATGCATATTTTCCTTAATCTGCACAGCAGAAATAAATTTAATAAATTCCTTATTCACATTGACTTAGACCTAACTCTTGGCTAATTAAATTATGATTGAGATGAAGTTCAGATATTCCGGGTTCAATTAATGTCTATTTTATTTTGCTAAACTAACAAATTGAACTAACTTGGCAATTGCAGTTCAATTGCAGCAACATGACTTTATTTTGTTGCTGTTGTTGTTGCTGCTGTAGCTGCTGCTGCTGCTGTTGATTGTTGCGGTTGTTGCTCGCATTTGAAAGACAATCATCGGCGAGCCGCAGCCACTGCAGCATGGCATCGAATCGGCTGCAGCATTGCAATTTGCTTAAGATTTGAGTTCAGCTGCGGGTCAAGCAACTGCCGGCTACTGAATTTCAGCAGAGGGCGCTACAAAAATCTATTTACTTGAAGTTATTTTTATTTTGTGAAGGTTTTTTTTTTTTTGTTTTAGTATCTGAAATCGCGCATTAAAAATTGTTTTTGATAAAAATCGCTGGCAGACAAGAAACTTTTTTCTTATTCAAACAATAACGTGCCAAAAGTTTGCTACTGCATTTTAAATATTTATAATCTCGAGTTTGTCGTCATTGCACGCCCCAACAGCCCCTGCCCCGCCAGCCGCCAGCCGCCAGCGCACCACCCGCTTTATTAAGTTTGTTTTGGGGCGCACGTTTTAGTTGTAGTCGCAAAAATTTGACTCGAACATGAAAAATATCTTGTTTAGATTTTAATTTGTAGATAGACAACAAGTAGACTTAATTATCATTTTTTCTATAGTTGCTTTTGGTATGCCAATGTCGGCTCATAGTATATGTATACATAATACATTAGGCGAGCTTTGAGGGCGGCATCTCTTCGAGTGTTTTAGTTTCTGCTTGTATTTTTTTTTTCTTGCTTTTTGGCCAACTTTCTATGGGGGGAAATTTCGCCAAAGCTTTGGCATAATCATTTCCCAGCAAATCTATGCGCATCTCCCACTCGATGCTATGCAAATGTAACTTGTATTCACCGAATTAAGCACAAGAATGCCAAAGAGAAAGAGAGCTAGCAAGAGAGAGAGAGAGAGAGCGAGCCAAGCAGTAGCTGCAGCGAGGTAAACATATTTTCCATGTCGATGCCATCGATTGCGTTATGCAAAATATATGCAAATGCCATAAATACGAACCAGAGAGCCCAGACCCGACCAGACCAGGCCCCAAAATAAAAGAGCCCAAAGTGACGCAGATAAGGAAAAACTGTTTTTCACCAGAATTGTATACTGTTGGTGCTGCTGCTGCTCCTGCTCCTGCTGCTGCTGCTGCTGCTGCTGCCTTTACTTCAGCTTTGATACGTCGCGATGCCAAGATTTGGGAAATTTATCGGCCAAGTGATTGGTGAGGTGTGGGTGTGTTTGTTTGGGCAATAGAGGTACTTCGCTTGGCTGAACTGTTCATTCTCGGAACGGTAGTTAGTGCCGCGTCTTGAATAATCGACGACTTTGACAACATTTGAATATCGTTTGGTAGTCACTTGGATTGTGGCTATTGTTGCTGTTGTTGCTGTTGCTGCTGCTGTTGCTGTTGTTGCTGCTGTTGCCAGGCGAAAATTGAGTTGGTGAAAGAATAACTCTGCGAAATCACGATGTTGAACCCATCTGTCAGGCGTTTGTAATTGACCCAAGGCATACCAAAATGCAAACAAGTGGGATGTTAGGGTGCCGTTTAACATGTTTAGTTGAAGCTCATGAATGTCTGCTTGGTAATAAGACGAGAAAGTTTTTGGCGAGCATTATAAGGCTATAGAAAAATTAGCTGGCCAACAAAATATTTACTCTGTATATATATAATATATATGAGTATTGGAATCTAAGTTATAGGGAATACCTAACTGTACATTAGCTTCCATTCTACAGCTAAACATATTTTTACATAATTTTATCAAGCTTATAAATAGTTGAGCAACTATTCAAATTTTAATTTTTGTATGCAAGCCTAGAGATTTGCTAGCTTACACAGAGAGCATATGTCTTTCATAATTCCCCTATCTCCTATTCTCCCTCACACACACGTACACACACAGCTAGCTACCTATGCTGTAATTCCCTTACTTTTTTTGGTCAGCTAGAGAGAGAGAAAATCAAACCATAAATCTTGAGCAAATAGCACTCAAAAAGCAATAAGACTATTTCAACGCCATTGTGTGCTAAGTAGATTTGGAAAAGGCGATACAAATTTCACCCAAAGAATAGCATTCTGGATGGCATGGGGACAACGTCCAGCAGACCAAGAGCATGCAGACGCACAGTTGCAGTTGCATTTGCCGTTGCAGTTGCAGGCAATACGCATTTCCATGACAATGCGGCAAGCAAAGACAAAGCAATCTGCAGGCAGAGGCTGCTGCAGCCATCGGGCTAATCTATGAGGCAAATCACAGTAGAAGATGCGCCATATGCTGCTGCCTCTGGCAAGGATCGTGCCTGGGTCGGGCGTTGTCCAGTTGTAGCCGAAATCAATTTGTTAGGAAGAGTAGCCGGAAATTTAGCGGGAAAACAAAGGGAACTGGAGAGGCGTGTGACGTTTACACACATTGTGGGCTACTTAAGATGCCAGCCAGCCAACGGGGGTGTTTTCCAGCGGTGCGGGCGTCCAAATAAATGGACAAATGGTTAGCTAACTGCTCAGGTAATCGGATAAACATAATTTGTGCACATAATGAAGCCAGCTGCTGATTAGTAGTAGTAGTAGTAGTAGCTGCAGAAGTCTGAGTGAAACCATGCACAAATACCGCTAAGAGAGACAAAGTTTAGCACCGCTTGAGCCACATAAACCGTCAGCGGCTCAGCGGTTCTGGGGAGCTGATCGCTTATCAGCACAATCCACACAGCGTGGCACAGTTCTTGAGTTATGCCAATGATGAGGAAGCGTTTGCGGTGCCAAAAGTGTCACACGTGCAACGTCATCGTTGTCGCGAGCCACAGCGACAACAGAAACAACATCAAGATGCAACCGCAACTGGCTGCCGCAGCAGCCGGCACGGCATCGCCATCTCCCTTTCACTCTCTCTCTCTCTCTGTCTCTCTTTCTTTGTGGCTTTATCTGATTGCGGACATCAATAACTTGGCCTATAGCTGACCAGCAACGCGTATCGATAAGGCCAAAAGAAAACAAATATTTTCAAGATGTTTTGCCAGAAATGTTGCCAAAAGAAATGCTGAGGCATGGCCCATTGTATGGAATTCGAATATTTTGGGGGATTTCTTTGGTGCATGAGATGCAAAAACGACAAGAAATATTTTATTGTAAGGGAATGGCAATGCATGACAATGTTGAGCGCAGTTGGCCTGAAAAGTATCAAATAACAATTGAACTAATTGATGAAGGATAAGAAATTGATATCTAAATAAATATAAAATAAAATATAATATATAAAATATAAAATATAAAATATAAAATATAAAATATAAAATATAAAATATAAAA